>JBBPLP010000062.1:0-69934 GCA_038089875.1 Fistulinella prunicolor | reverse complement strand
TCAGTGATTGAACATGCTACAAGCACATGTAGAATGGAAGAGAAGTGCACAGCACTTTTGTGACTAGGAATAAGAGATTGCAGATCTCTATGGGTCAGGGGTTATGAGGCACAGCCTCAAGACATGGGATCTAGCCCAGATCTAGTCACATGATCATATTTCTGGGAATCATCTAAGTCCATCAAGGACTGAAGTCGACTAGGAAAGTCGAAAATGATAGGATAGGGGCTGGGTTACGATCGTGTTCGTAATACATTTGAAGCAAGGAATATTGTGCCCTGGTTGTCAGCCAGTGGCACAAAGGGTGGTAATGGAAATCACATCTCAGAGAAAAGAGAGCGAATCCAAGATAGCTGTTTAGCTGTTTCTGTCATACCCATATATTCCGCTTCTGTTGAGGACAGTGCGATCTTGCATTGTTGTCTGGAAAGCCAAGAGACTATTCCATCAGCAAGGAATATTGCGTAACCTGTGGTGGATCGATGAGTCTCGATATCACCAGCCCAATCTGTATCAGAGTATGCCTCGAAACCAGATTTACTGGCTCCATTGTAACAGATGCAGAGGTTTGTTGTGGAAGTCAGATAGCGCACTATATAGAGCGCCTTCTGCAAATGTTCTTCTGTTGGATTGGAAGAGAATTGAGACATCTTGATAACAGAGTAAGCAAGATCAGGTCGCGTTCCAAGCATGATATATATGTAACAGTGATCCGATGACCAACTGATAATGACTTCGCAAAGAGGGATTGGACTCCTCAGATGAGAGAGAATGATTATAGCCAGAGGGAAGAGGAGTGCATGCATATTTAGCATCTTGCATATGAAAGCATTCAACCAATTTGACAGCATAGCTGCATTGATTGAGCCTCAGAGTATGCTTTGAGCGATCTCTGGTTATGCGCATTCCAAGGTATTCTGTGGCTTCTCCTAGATCACAAGATTCCCATCAAGCCATGAATTGTTTCTTCTTCTGAAGGAGGTATGCCTTATTACTACCCATGAAAAGAGCATCGTCAACATAAATGATAAGAACAACGAGATCTTGCTTGTTGAAATGTATATAAATGCCAGGATCAGAAAAAGATCTTTTGAATCCAAATTCAAGTAGTGTCTTGTGCAGGGCTTTATTCCATTGAAGGGCTGCCCGCTTGAGCCCATATATAGCCTTATGAAGGTGACAAACCTTCTTCTCAGCTCTTTTCTTGATGAAACCTTCTGGTTGCTCTAGATAAATCTCCTTGTCCAAATCTCCAAAGAGAAAGGTGGTTTTAACATCAAGAGCTTCAATATCCCAGTCTTCGAGAGCTGCAAGAGCTAGAAGCAAGCGCACAGTTTCAAAATGTGCAACTGGTGAGAAGGTTTCCTCAAAATCAATCCCATATATCTGAGTAAAGCCTTTTGCGACAAAGCAAGCCTTGGTGCAGCCATTGCTCTTCTTGGCATATATCCATCTACCTTTTATGGGTACTCGGCCTGGTGGTAGATCCACTAAGTCCCAAACATGTCGATCATGCATTGATTTTATCTCTTCATGCATTGCTCTTCACCATGGTTTCTGCTCTCCCTCAGTGAAACAACCAAAGAAACAACCAATGAATAAATCAAAGATTGCGTTGAAGGGCAGCTTGATGCTAGAGAAGAGTAGGCTTGTCAGGCCAAGAGATTGTCTCGATGGGAAAACTCCAAGAGAACAAGACTGGGGAAACCAGCCTTGAACCCGGAGGGTTTATATACTATTCTAGGGTTTGTACATGTTTGTACGGAATCTACTGATACAATACTATAACCATCAAGGCTGTACATGGAATGTTCTATAGAAGTCCATCAGAACGCATGCTGCACTCGAGGCAGTGGATATGACAAGGCTATGGCACAGCCTAGCATAGGAATGCACAGCATCATATGGAAGAGAAGAAAAGAAGCATTGGCATAGCCGAGCATAGCCCTACACAGCATGGAGATTAAGAGAAGGCTGTGAGCACACAGGTAATGCAGTCTAGCTGCAGGCCACATGTACTGGACATGTGGTCGTGAAAGGGATTCTAAAGATAAGGTCACGTGACATGATAAGATAAGATCTGTCAAGGAAAAGTGACTAAGTCCGAAAAGTGTCAGAAAGTATAGGGAAAAATGGTACTGGCCATAACACTCAGGAAGTTTAAGAACATTCCAGTATTGTGAAGGAATCCCTAATGATGGAGCAGATGCAGCCATGAGCGAGTTTAAGAAATGCATGGAATACATTTTGCTCAATCCTTCCTCATTTGTAGGATGAGTCAGTCCCTGATCCTTTGATGAGGAATCAATTAGTTGATCTCCTCTCCCTTGTTGAATATTCCTTTCGATCTTGACTGGAAGTCGGTTGCCATAAGCATTGTTTGATTGAAATCGAGGAACAGGTATGTGAGCACTTCGTTTCAATTCCTTTGTTATGTTTTGTAATCCTTGTGATTGGATCTCACTTCTTTGTTCCTGAATGGGAGACAAAGATGGTGGGGAAAGAGAACAAGGTGGTATTCGAAAAGGAGTAAGAGTTGTTGTAGGAGGAGGAGGCGAAGTTGGAGATTGTGAGTGTTGCAATAATGATGGTTGATCATTGGGTCCAGGATCTGTATCTCCTGGAAATGGAAGTACCGGATTATAGATTGTGATGTGCTCCATCGGAGTGTCCCCCTGTGGGCGCAACACTTGTGATATCTCAGAACTGGGTTGTGCATGCGATTGTTCTGGATCCAAGTCGGTAGAATTGGGATTTGTTTCAGATATGGGAGGAGCAGGTGTGTCTGCTAGTTCTTTAGAACACGAGGGAAAGAAGAACTCGTCAAAGGTAGCAGTAGAAGAATATACAATTCGTCTTCTTGATGGAGACCAGAAGCGATAGCCTTTGGTTCCAGATGGATATCCTATGAATGTCATCTCCTCAGCTTTCGGTGAGAGTTTATTTGCTTGTTGTGAATCAGGAATGAACACATAAGCACAACAACCAAAGACCTTAAAATAAAACACATTGGGTGTCTTTCCATTCCAATGGAAAATGGGTGTTGCCCAGTCATGATGATGCATGGGCTGACGATTGTATATATGCAGAGCAGTCTCCACAGCATCCTTCCAAAAAGATGGGGGTAAACAAGCATGTTGGCGTATTGCCTCAGCCTTCTCCACAATGGTACGATTAAATTGTTCTGCACGACCATTCTGTTGAGGAGTGTAGGGGATGGTTTTCTGATGTTCTATTCCACGAGACGTAATGAATGCCTGCAGATCAGATCCCAAATATTCCCCTCCTCAATCAGAATGGATCAACTGGAGAGTGTAACCCATCTGGGTCTCAGCCCAAGCCACAATAGCCTGAAAGGACTGGGAGGCATCAGATTTGTGCCAAAGAAAAGAAACTGCAGCATAAGAACTAAAATCATCAATAAAAGTCATCATCCATTTGAAACGATCTTGAGACAGAGTTGGAAACTCGCAGAGATCAGTGTGAATCAGACCAAGAGGGCGAGAAGCACGCTTCTTGGAAGGAGAAAAGGGTTGTTGATGTGCCTTGCCAAGCGCACAACCTTTGCAAGGAGGCAAGGCAGAAGGAGTGAGAAGTGAGGGAATCCCAGTGCAATGAGCATGGGCATGACGAAGAACATTCTTTGAGGGGTGTCCAAAATGAAGGTGCCAGAGATTAAATGAGTTCTCTTCCTGCAAGGAATTGATGGTGCCATTCGGAGTGATCAGAGTGGACCAAAACCAATGGAGCCGTGAATCTAGAGATAAGGCGGAGGCCTTTATCACCAGATGTCCTTGTAAGTTCCAAAGCATGGTACTGGACATAATATTGCACTTGAAACCCTTAGTGGTGAGTGCAGTGACTGACAAAAGTTGATGAGAAGCAGAAGGAGCAAACCAAACGTCATGTAAGACAACCTTGGTGAACTTGTCTTTCATCTCCTGATAGAAGACAATGGTACCAGGACCAGTCATCTCTAGCTGATCTCCATTGGCAGTCTTCACACCTTTCTTTGAATTGAAAAGACTGGAGAAGTCATCCAGAAAGGGTGAGATGTGGTGAGAGCAACCGCTATCAACCAACCAATGGGTGTGATAAAACTCAGCTTTCTCCTCAGTCAAAGCGCAAATATGCGTAGGATACCAGTCATAACTCCAATCACATCCGTCATCATAGTGTCCACGTACATTGTCATAAGCCCCTTTCTCATCCCAAACCACATAGTCTCGACCAGTATCTTTTCCTTTCCAGGTACCATCGGCATTTCTTCTGGTATCTCTGTAGAAGGCTTCTACAGGTTTGTGGTCTCTGCACTTCACAGGTTGAGTGGTCCTCTTGGTAGGTGTCTTCGCTCCACTTCCTCCTTCAAGAGAGTGTAAGGGGAAGGGAGCTGGCTCGAAAGGACTGGATATTTGAGGGTCCAGCGATGGATTTGAACCCATCATCATCTAAGTCACCATCCCAGCAATAATTTGCTTCCTCGTCTATCTCTCCACGTCCCATCTCCTCTTCCTTATCCTCTAAATCCATGCCATCAACAGCATGGGCAATTCCATCAACCTCATTAGCTCTCCCTTTGCCTTTTTGATCCTTCTTCTGCTGGTGAGCCTTATAGGCATTTACCTTCTGTCATTTGCCTTGGGGAGGAACCTGTCCAGCATTCTGCTGAGGTCTCTTCTGAGAATGATTCCCAGAAGGTTTGGAACCCAAGGAGGGCTTGCCATAAACTCCCCAGCATCGATCAGAACGGTGTGCACCTCCATAATGTTCACAATGTGGGTTATTAGAAGTGCACTTTACTGCAGAAATGCGGTTAGCATCAGCAGAAGAGATACAGCCTGTAGAGCGAAGAGTCGCCTCAGATAAGATCTTGGGGATCACATTATCTGGTGTAAAGTCAGCAATAGGGGTGGTTTGGACTATAGTCGAAACCGTATTCTGGAAACCAGAAGGTAAAGCGTTGAGCATGATCATCACTTTGAGGTTGTTAGGAAGGTCCAATCCAGCAATGCTGAGATCAGAATAGAGCGACTGAATTTTGTTCAGATGCGCTGAGAGATCTGTGGTATTGGGAATGAGGTATTGGATCAGTTCTGAAAAAGAATAGAACTGTCCTGTTACTCCTCTAGGGGCAAAGAGTAAAGCAACTCTATCCCAGAGTGCTTTAGTGAGAGATGGATGGGTGACAGTTCCTACAGGGACATAAGTCTCCTGGGTTAGATGCTGAAGAGAGCTGTCCATATAAACCATCAGGAAGGCCTGAGCCTGCCAGTCCTTGGAAATTCAGGCATCTTTCTTGTCCTGGTTGGCCTGGGAGGCATATAGTGAATTGCCTTTGATGATCTCTGACCATTGGAGCATGACCAGGACATTGCTCATGAGCCTAGACCATCCAATATAATTGAAGGAACCAGTGAGGTGGACGAGTTGGGCCTGAATGGATTGAGGGAGTTTGAATGAGTCGGACATGGTATCAGAGCAACCAAGAGAGAATTATCAGAGACGCAAGGTCAGCTTCAGTTTGTAAAGTTGAAGATGAAAGAGAAGAAGAATTTGCTTGTCCTAGGTCCTCTTCTAGTAACTCCTCTAACTCCTCTTCTGAATCATCCTCTGATTCTTCTGTGCTTTCCTCTTCTTTATCATCTGATGATTCCACAACTCATGACCATGATGAACTACAAAGAGCCTCTTGCTTGCAGTACCATTTTGGTAAAGGCTTTGTAGCCAACTGCTCGAAAGCGAGGTAGAAAGTCTCTGCAAAATAATGCGGGTTGCGTATCCAATTTGGTAGTTGGGTCGCATCATCTATAAACTCTATAGTTCTATCGTTACAAGGATGGTACAGAGTATAGAAATTGCGGAAATCAAATATGGACAGATGAATGAAAGTAAGAGGGTAAATTGCACTAGTAGGGATGCAGGGACTTTCTTCTTTCCTTGCATCTGATGCATAGGTAACGCTGAATGGTATTGGCATTGGCCACCACTCTGGCAGCTCTTCCCCTAGGCACCACCACCCCAGATTCTCTATTGCTGCCTTCTGCAAGGGGTACTTGTCCGCCTTGGCTGTTAGAAGCTCCAGCTCATGTCAAGTAAGGCTCTTGTTGGTCATCTTGATCAACAGTGAGATGGCGAATCTCGAGGAGGCGAGAGTGATAGTAATCCTGTTCTATAGTGAGAATCTCGATCAGATCACCTCTTTCTTTGAAATCCTTAACCCAAGGAAATTGTTTGTGGAACCTCTCTCTCCACAATGCATCTGTCGCCTCATTCCACATCCGAATTGTAGGTACATCCCACATTTTGAAGTTGAGGATGGTCTCATGACGTGCGAGACGAATCTCTTTGCCAAAAGGGATAGGATCTGGGGCAAAGGTGGGTGTAAACATGCCAGTATGTTGGCAATACTTGAATCGCAGTGTGTCATCATCATGGATGATGTTGGGAGTAGGGTATAGTTTGTCTACTTGCCCAATATATCTAGTCTTTGCAGAATGAAAGACCTCATATCCTTGGTAATGGGTCTGGTTCATCGGAGTGTCATGGTAGGATTGTAAGGGGAATGCCCATCCAGCGCCTTCATAAATAGATTCTAGAGTCTCTTCCACATATGCCGTCATCGCAAAGAAGTCCCTTTGGCTAATGGGATCTTTGGTCTCCAGGAAAATGGGAACTCAGATTGCAGACCTCACAGTGATGAGAAGGGCATCGATGTTCTCTGCCTGGGATGTCGCAAATGTGATAGGGCGATGCTGAGCAGACATGGGAAGGTTCCTCCCTTGGAAGAATGAAATTGGGAGGTCGAAGATGAAGTGGTTGAGATCTATTAATTCTCCGTTCTCCATCAGTATCTCATCTCCTTGCTCGATAATATTGAAGAAGGGTGGTCGAGGATGACCTGGGGCACACAGTGGTGTGAGGAGACCTGGTTGAACTAGGTGAGAGCGAGCGTTGTTGCTGGGGATACCCTGGAGGAAAACAGAGTAGAGGATGCTGGATGTCATTGTAAAGATGGCGATGAATCTGAGCATGAGATGGGGGAGGGATTTGAAGAGAGGTAAAGAGTCTTTCCACCAAGTTGTGAAAGTCGATAGGAAAGTCTGAGCGTATAGATTCCCAGTCTTCCCGAAGTAGGTTTCTTTCATTTTGAGATGAAGCCTGTAGAGCTCTTCAATGGAAGGGTTCAAGAGAGAGAGAAGTATCGACGAAGGTGTGAGGTGGTTGATAGAAAGGAAGATTTGTGTTACGATTGCTATGTAGCTAGTGTAGAGACCAGAGGGCGTTCAAAGGTTTCGACTGTTCAAAGATGTCATGATGTCGCCACACGACTGACTAGCCCCTGAAGAGGACAGCTAGGTTCAAAGGTATGGCTTGTTGGGCAAGCCGTTCAAAGGTTACGATGAGGGAGCTCGTTGTTCAAGGGTTTATCAAGGAGCGTCAACTCAAGAGTACAATGAAGACTCAAAGATACGAGGACCAGAGGGGACGATGTATGAGCTAGATTCTGGTAGGTCTAACTTAGGGTACATCAGGGGTATCGATGGGTTTATATACGAAGAGCCAGAGTTCAGGGCAGGTGAAGTAAGTATAACAAGGAAGTGATGACGAATGAAATGAGTCATCAATAGAATGTGATGGAATTGCGAAGAACGATGACTCATTGGAAAAGTAAGCGTAAATGAGTAAGCAATGATGCGTACCCTTAGTAATACAGCTGTGCATGAGTAAGCGCTAAATAAGCAAGAATGTGTAAGCAAGAATAAAGCAAGAAAAGAAGTGGCCTAGGTGGGGCTCAAACAGTGAAGGCTATGATAGTCAGGGAAAAGAATAGGGGCATATAAAGGAAATGTAACAATTCGGAGGAGTATGAGTTCTTGAATGAGCAAGAACCTCATCACTCTGAGCTTGTAAAAAGTCTGGCAACAGATTGGAAAGGAGTCCAAATGGAGTTGGAATATTCAAATTGTGAGGAGGAGAAGAGTGATGTAATCTTCTTGGAAGGGTGGAGCTGTTATGAACCTCATTGATAGGAACAGTTCTAGGCTGTCCTTCAACGGAAAAAAGGGGAGTTCAGTCAGCAAAAGTCTCTCTAACTGCTTCGAGGTATAAAAGAACTGTGTTCATCATCAGAAGCATGAGCGCTAGCTGTGTGAACAACAAAGTTCCTATGGCTCCTGTGACCACAAGGTGCAGGCAGGCCATGATCCAGATGTAACCAAGCATATCAAAGCGTATCAATGCGTGAGGTGGGAAGGGAGACAAAGTCTAGCCTTATTGCCTAAGCAGGGCTCATAACCTTTAGAAGCAGTAGCTTCTAAGGCAGAGTGCAACAACGAAGTAGGTAGTATATAACCCTGAGTGGAGAATACTCACTCGATGTTGATAGCAATGATATAAACTAGTCTTCAGCTAGTTCAAGCACCCAGTCTCTTAGAGTAAAAGACGGTTGTAGAGGGCTTAAATTATCTGAGCTATAAAGCTCGGTTTATATAGTGAACAATGAATGTGTCTATCTATTTACTGTTCACCTGAATAAGGATAATCATCTGATAGAAAGATAGAAAGATAAGTGATAAGAGTATAAAACGCTATAGGTCACTATCAATACTATCATATCACGCCATAGTGGTGTGATTATATGTCATATCAGATGACAAGAGTCTAGACCATGACAAAGATAGAAGGGTCTAGACTTACCTATGTAATTCCGGTCATATTAACGGTCCAGAACCTCTGACAGATTTAATCTAATCAATAGGGATGAAAGGCGAATATAAATGAATAAAGAAACATAAGTTTCAACAAGAAATACAAGGACATGAGTGCATAAGGGCACAGCTCTCCACCTGAGTAGCTGAAGCCAACATCCCTCCAATCTTTCTCCAACCTATCCCAACCATTCACCATTCCGACCTGCAGAGCAAGAGCAGAATTGAGTCAAACTTAACAGAAAGACTAAATATAAGCAGTGAGTCACAAGGTGAGTCACACTGTAAGTCATGTGTAAGTCACAACTAAATGATATGTACATATGTGTGACTTATCTGTAAGTCATGTCATGTCTGAATGACAGTAATAATCAATAAGATATGAAAGGCAAATTTAAAATGAATAAAGAAACAGAAGTTTCAACAATATTTATCAGGAGACTATGTCTTATAAGTACTATGCATGGCACCATGTTGTCAATGATAAAATCAGAAATCCTGAATTTGTTGATGTAGTCTAACTCATGAATTCAGCCACTTCCAAAAAAGGAAGGAGTTTCCGTGGTAAGTTGGTTCTCACGTTTATGGAAAATTTGTCAAGGAGGTAAAGTCATAGGTGTCTGCCCAGATTGCATTGTGCCAACAAATCCTGTGTCAATGTCGGACGTTCGAGCTCTCCTCAAGGCAAAACGACAAGAACTACGGATTGACCATCCTCTGGCATCCTATACATCCAGTGGACAACTGCGTTGTGTCGTTTGCGAGACAAACATCAAACATCCTTCTGCGTGGGACGGTCACCTGGGGAGCAAAGCGCATCGCACAAATGCAGGTCGTATCAAGGAGGAGGAGAGGAGGCGGCGGGAACTAGCGCTGGAAGAGGAGGCTAAACGTCTCAAACGAAAAGCATCTGAGGACGATGTAAACAAAGACATCAGAAACGCATCTAAAAAGTCAAGATCAGCCGCCCCCCAGTCATCGACGTCCAACTTACCCTCGAGTTTCTTTTCCGACCCGTCACGAACGCCTTTTTCTTCATTCAATGACTCGGACGACGAAGATGAAATGACCCGTACGATTGCAATTACTAAACCTACGGATGCGGACTCTTCACTCGATCAAGAGTGGATACAATTCCAACAATCTGTCATCAATGCCCCCGATGCAGTCAGTACCTATGACCACGCCACTGTTATTGCAGAGCCTGAGCTCGTCTCGAATCCATCCGAGGGTTTCCCCGGTCACAGTGATGGTGGTGATTCCCACCCCGCGACCAAAACAGATGAGGGCGACGAAAGGCGTCGAAAGGAGCAGGAGGAACGAGAGCTGATCATGGACCGCCTCATGGATGAGGAACGTGCACAGGAGGAAGCGGATATGAAAGTTTCTGTTATGAAAAACAAGTTAGAGGCCCTGCGGAAGAGACGAGAGGCGTCTCGGTCCGTAAAATCAAACATAGGAGTTGTTTGAGTGGACACCTCTATGTTAGCGCTGGTGCTCACCTGGCCTCTCCTCAAGAACGGAGAACGGGGCCGGAGTCTATCTGGATGTTTTGTATGCGGGTATACCGCCCTAATAATCGCCCACAATGTGGTGACTCTTCATTTGGCGGTGTCGCAATGTGAGCTTGCTACAAAAATCATGTGTACTTGACAACTGCATAGATCGGGAGTATTATTGTTTCTCTGCTGAGCAGGTCACATCTATGCTTTGCATTGAGTGGAAGTAGAACACATCCCGGCAGTGCACTCGACAGCACCAGCAGTACCTTTTCCCTCGAGGAACGTTGGAAGAACTATAGATTATGACGCAGATACCAACATACAAGCAACAGAACGAACTTCAGAGTATAGTTATGCAGATGCGCGTTGATTTTCTTCGCGGCTACTCTTCGAGATTCCATCACCATCTACACCCCCCTTACCCGTGCCCCAATCAGTCCAGTCCACTCCTTGCTTGTGCACCATCATCAACGCGAGTATCAGTGGCAGGTACCACAAGCTAGTGTGAAACAGTGATCTCGCTTGTTTCTCCCCACACGAACGCCAAAATGCAGCGGCAGACCTAGCCCAAAGGCAGTTAGGTAAAAGCGAGGTGAGCGCAAACGTCCACGTTGTGAGGCCAGAGAGCGGAAAAAGTATGGAACATATCGGTACCAAAAGTAACGTATGCCGCAGGCTGGCCATGGCGTTCTTCTGAGGGGAGAGGACGGAGAGCATTTTATAGCCTGCTTGGGCGTAGGATCCTCGTACGAGGTACGACAAGGCGTTGAAGTGAGGAAATTGCCAACTGTAAAGTAACATGAATAGTGCAAATGCGCCGAGTGGGTTGTCGATCATGGACACATCAGGAGAGATATCTGTGAGGAATGGTGGAAGGAAGAGTTTGATTGGGTAGTCTGGCGTCGGAAGCAGTTTCCCACCACAGGCTGTCCAACCCATCAACGGAGGTAGGCCACCGACTACCGCGCCAACCCACGTGTTGAAGATGCTCTTGCGCTTTAAATAAGTGTATAAACCTGCATACAGGCATATATTTGCCGCTCCGATAGCAGCTGTCAAAGGATTCGTCATGGTCCACAGAAGTGCAGGTCCAGCAACGCCGGTCGTGATGGCAAAGCAGGTTGCGTGTAGGGGGCTGATTGCGCGCCGCACGAGTGGACGTTGGCGAGTGCGAACCATTTGGGCATCATAAGGGACTTCTTGCAGTTGATTCAGTGTGTTTGCGGAGGCGGAGCATAACGCAGTCCCAAGAGCGGTAGATAGCAATATCGGTAGAGTGGTAGGTAGCGGAGAAAGGGCAACACCAGATGTGGCGGTAAGCACGACCAAAACGGTGAGCCGCATCTTGGCAAGCTGGGCATAGATGCTCAAGAGGCGTCTGGGTGTCAAGACGACACTCTCGCGAAATGTTGGGAGTGGCTCCGCAGGTCCGTTCGCTGAGTGTGGAAGATATCGAGCGCTCCAGTCGTTGTTGTGGAAGAAATACGAGGTAAAATCTTTTCGAGTAGATGCGGTCGCACATAGTTGCTGGTGGATACTAGCGTGGCGAAAGATTGACCTGGTAGCAACGAGAGGACGAGAAAGTGCTGGGCGACTACATGACACGAGTGTCAGTAATCCCCTCATCGCAATCTACAAACAGTCGCTCAGATCAGTGACAACGCAGAACTGTGTTAAACGTACTCGAGGACGCACAGCACAACCAGAGTGAGAGTCGGAGTTTGAACACATCCTTCAGACACCTCTGAAGACCTGACACTCGTCCTCTGTTTCAGCCACGCTGACAAGATGCCCGGCACCCATCTCTTACCTCCAAACCTTCTCAAACTTTTTTCCCCTCGCCCACCACTCCCATATAAGCGACCAGTGGGAAGAGACATCGACCGCGTGCACCGCAAAGATGTCTCTGGCGTAGCAGAGATTCTCGAACGACTCAAGGAACAGTCGACCGCGACTTTGTTCAGCGGTGAAGGCGACGCGATGGAAGAGGGCGAGGAACCTACTTTTACTCTCGCAGAAGAAACCAAACGGCAAATCAAACGGGAGGAACGCAAGAAGAAAAAAACAGAAGAGTTTAAAATTGCAAAAGAGACATGTTGGTGCTCTCTTCGGTAACCCTCTGTGCACTCACTCATCACGTTGCTCTAGACAAGCCGGCAGACGATGCGGAAGCTGTTGGGGATCCTTATAAGACTCTTTTCATCTCCCGCTTAGTGAGTGCATCTTCAATCCAGGGTTACTCTGTTCTGAGTTCTCAAGCGCAGCAAAAAAGTGCTACTGAGAATGATCTACGTCGCGAATTCGAGACCTTTGGTACTATTGAACGAGTAAGAATCGTTCGAGACAAGAAAAACCGCAGTAGGGGTTATGCGTTTATTGTGTATGAGCGGGAGAGGGATATGAAGGGTATAGTCGTTCTCATTTGGTTTGAATTACATTTGCTCATACCTCTTCAGCCGCCTACAAGGAATCTGACGGTCTCCATATAATGGGCAAGCGGATCCTCGTGGATGTTGAGCGAGGACGAACGGTACGAGGCTGGAAGCCGCGACGGCTAGGTGGTGGTCTCGGCGGCAGGCCTAAAGCTGTCGAAGCTGCACCCGTAGTCCCCCCCAGGAGTAGCAGGGGCGGATTTGCAGGACGTGGGTTTGGAGATCGTGGCGGTTTCCGTGGCGGTAGAGGGGGTGGTGGTTTCAGGGGTGGTGGTTTCGGGGATCGTGGAGGGTTTCGTGGAGGCGGAGGCGGAAGCGGAGGAGGATTCCGCGGTGGCCGTGACGACGGTTACAGGTAATGGATGTTATCTCATTGCATGGACACCATCTGACATTTATTAGGGGCCGTGGTGGAGGCATTGGGTATCAGGGAGGTGGATTTGGTGATGGTCATGCTAATGGATATGGTCCTGCAGGTGGAGGGCCTGGTGGACCAGGCGGTTATGGTCCTCCTGGCCAAGGTTATGGACCGCCTGGTGGTGGGTATGGTCCTGGAGGAAACGGCCATAGGGGCGATCTCAAACGAGAAGGACCCGGTGGGTATGACGACAGAGATGCTAAACGACCGCGATATTAGATGCGGTTGGGTGAGATATATTTTTTTCGTCTTGTTTTCGTCGCATCCCCATTCGGTTCGGATTCGTGGCCTCAAGTTCCAGCCCTGCGTTAGGCGGGGTATGTAAGTACCTGTTGACTCTCTTGTTGCTCTGCTGCCACCAGCGTAAGTATATCAGTATTTTATCAGCTACGGACTTCTTTGCCTGCATATTGGTGTGGTGCTGGAGCTAGAATTTGGTGAGATGGCATCGGTTGCATCCCGGACCGCCCAAGTCAGGCGGACTGTAACTCGCATCCGAAGCATTCCGACACGATCGCGTACAGTATGGGGTACATTTTGCCGGACGAAAGATGGGGATCTCGCATCAAGTTGCACCGGGTTCAACGGCAGCATGTCAAAAAAAAAAAAGCGCCACGTCAGGTACGACATTCCGGCAGTTGGCAGAAGCAAGCCCAAACTCCTGTACGGATCGTGTCATGTACATGTATTACTAGACCGATCTGGAATGGGTAGAACACCATGCACTGGTTCTTTTGGTGTGCTGTGGACACACGCAAATGTGAGGCTTTGCCAAGGTATGGAGTGGATTACGTTGGACCCTTTGCGGTCGCCGCACCTGAGTTTATATATTTCATACTCCGTCAGGTCCTCCTCCGGGAGTTGCTATGCGGGCTCGGAACAAATGGTCAAGATGGGATGGTCGGGCTAACCTTTTTCGTTCCATGTCAGCGGCGTCAGGAAAAGTACCAGCGGACCACATATGTCTGCGGTCTGTGACGCGGTCTCCTCGAGCGGTAAGTACCGTCACATTTTTTCTGTTTGCTAAACCCTTCCATCAGTCGCAGACCTTCATCACATCATCATGGCAGAGCCTGCCTCTGGCCCACAACGCTCGCGGCCAGCGAGCATGACAGGCGACAAGGCTGAGAGTGAAAGGCGGAAACGTTCACGTGTCACACCAGAACAACTCGTACACTTGGAACGGTTCTTTGCCATGGATCGAAGCCCGACTGCCGCTCGCAGAAAAGAGATCAGTGACTTGCTCGGGATGCAGGAACGTCAGACTCAAATTTGGTTCCAGAACCGGTTAGTGGTCACTTCTGTCTGTAACCCTAAGCCTCACACTCCCGCAGACGGGCCAAAGCCAAACTGCAAGATGGTAAGAAAGGACAAGCTATCAGCGCAGAAACGCCGCCGGATACACCACCAGAGTTGGCCGCTGGGTATGAAGTAGAACTACACAATCTTTTACATGAAGATGAACGTGAGTGATTAGTATTCAGCGTGAATCTCTGGTGACGACTAGTGTTGATTTCCAGCCGTTACCATCATCCCTTGCACCGACCTTTCGGTTGGTACTTGGCGCCGAATCGCATCCGCCCCTAGAAAGCATGACCTTGTGGCATATCTGTGTGATACCAAGCGCTGCCTTACCTGGTTCATCCATTCCTCTGGATATGGGTTTAAAATGGAAATGCCTTTCGACACCATCGTCGATACCGAATTTACCAATGCTGCCCCCGGGTCAGGTCTCGCCTCATTCCACCTTTCTCGACCACCAACGTTTTACCTGGAATCCTATTTGCCCCCCAATCCTGCTCGAGGCACCGGACCAGCTCGCTATTGGAAAAAATGCGCAGATTGGACCGAAGACCAGCAAGCTACCAAGGTGCTAAGACACGAACTTGTGGGATCTGCTGTTCAACTCGCTCATTTACTCCGCCACCTGAACGCCCATATGTCTGGGTCAGATATTCAGCTCCATTCACCGAGCCACCGCCCCCAAGCACCGCCCTCATCCGTCTTGGAGACCCAGTCCCCAGCACTGATCGACTTTGCTCCCACCGGATACCACCTCCATCCACAGAATAATGTGGATCTTCAACTAGACCGACCGACTTTCACCCACAGACGATCATCCTCTTTGCCTGTTTCTGGTCAACAACAACTCTCGCTGCATCATGTATCCGTCCACCTTCCCACTGCACGGCCCCCCTCGGGCGGGGCTTCCGAACACAATTCCGAACACAATCCTTCCTTGTATTATCAATACCCCCGACATCCTACCATTGAAGTCGGCCAGTCAACTTCATATTCAAATTATTCAGGAATCCCCCTCTTACGACATCTCTCTTGTTCTTCGTTTTCTGCGGATTGTGGATCATCTCGGTCCTTCTCTCCCCATGGTTCACATCAGAGGCCGTACTCTGCTGGCTCAATTCATTCACTGAACTACGATTATGATAGTAGCACACTCTCTTTCCCAGACAGCCTACAACCACCCGGGAGTGTTCCCCCCACACCGTCCCCACCACTACTTACTACCGCATACTACCCGCCTGGTTCGGCACCAAACGCATGCACAGCAAGCCCTTACGACCCAGAAATACCTGTCATTTCGGGCATGCCTGGCGTGGCCAACTCGGATATCAACTCCTAAGACGCGATTATCACAACAATTTATATCCGGCTCACTGCATAAACACCACCGTTGCAATTTCCACAGCACATATTCCACATTCGTCCGTTCTCTTCAATTCTATCCATTGCAATTCAATTCGTTGTAATCAGGCATATCAACTCACATGGCCAGCCAGCATATATACCTTTTAGAGCTCTCTAGTGATATCCATATCTACTGCGGCATACTTACCCATATCTCATTACATTTTCAAACTAGTTTAATAATAGACATTGGATTATCGCCACTATTGCAGGTTGATAGAAATGCTGGTGTTTTCTATTGAGTAAAGCAGAACAAAAAGTTAATAGATACGGAGTAAACCAAACTATGTAACTCTCTTAATGCTATAGTGTGCTTTCCCTGCCGTGTTGGTTGGCCCTGTTCGTAAGCGTCCGGCTCACGATGTTGACTACAAATGATTGAGAAACATGGATTAAACCTGGGTAGACTTCGATAGTACTTTCGATACTCACATGCCTCTAAGTAGCGATCCATGCACCGTGTCAAGCACGACTGACGAAGCCGACCATGATTAGGAAGTCATTCCAAAAGACACACTGGAACGTACCTCTTCCGAACTCGTTAGTGACATCCCCGGCTTTGGAACGCATTTTGCAAAGCATTTCTCGGAAGTTTTCTGAGTGATGGTACCATCAGAGATATAATTGATCGATCACGGGCATACGTACGGTAATGAGCTCTTGCGCTGTGGCAAGATTTATTTCTGCACGAATGGCATTCACGACAGCTTCCTTCTGAGCGACCATGTCTGCGCGAAATCCTTTAGTACACCTAAAACCCACCAGAAAACAATATACCTGGTTTGTTTCCAGACGATGATCTAAAAAAGCCGGACATGATTCGAGTCGAGCCTATTCGCGGGTGGGAGGAGGAGCAAGGGAGTCGGCGCGGTAAATATGACTCACAAAGTGCACGTCACTTGCGGTAAATGCTACCAACTTTACTTCCCCTTTTGGAACTTCGTCTTGTTAAGGCCCACTGATCAAGCTGCTTCACACCGCGCGTTCCATACCCTCATCAATCGTGCTAGAATCATTATGGGCGCTCAGGAGTCTGCCGCGAGGAACGACGAAGCCCAGGACGTCGCTTCACTTGATTATTATGAACTTCTTGGTGTTGAAGAGTCTGCGACGGCCGATGAGATCAAGGCGCGTCCCACTCGTCCGCTTTTCACTTGCAAGTTTCTCAGCGTTATTATAGAAAGCGTTCAGAAAGCTCGCCCTTATCCATCACCCCGATAAAAACAAGGATGACATTGAGGGTTCTACGCAACGCTTCGCAGTTATTCAGCAAGCGTATGAGGTGAGTTATCGTTATTGAAGCAGGTGCTCGCTTGCTCATCGTCCTCTTTGATCGTTTGCCGTAGGTTCTCAGCGACGAACAGGTATGCTAAAATATAATAACTTACCCATTCACACCAAAGCCTGATGCCATGAGTCCAAGTAGGAACGGGCTTGGTACGACTCTCACAAAGCATCGCTAGCACCAGAGCCAGATGCGGAAGCTGTGTTCGAGGACGTTCGAAAGGGTGCCCCACCCCCCAGGGCTCGCGATCGCGGATTGACAGTGCGGCACTTGTCTCAGTTCTTTGATGCGAGTAAGTGGAGTGGATTCGATGACAACCCGAACGTATGTTTCGCTTTGCTCGATGCATCTGGATGCCTCAGGAACATCTCTTTCTTCAGGGATTCTTCACCCTTTATCGTAATCTGTTTACGAGACTCGCGCAAGAGGAGGGTATGCTGTCTGATATTGAATACCCGCAGTTTGGCTACTCGTCGTGGTCCTGGACGGCCACAACAGCACCATCTTCTGAGGCCGTTAGGGATTTCTACAATGCATGGCTGAACTTTTTCACGTTGAAAGAGTTCGCATGGATGGATCATTACAACACAGTGGACGCGCCCGATCGTAGAATCCGAAGGTCCGTTTTACACCAGTATAATTACCCGAGGGACTCACTGATTCGTGTGTAGGATAATGGAAAAAGAAAATAAGAAAGCACGGGATGACGCACGAAAAGAATACAATGAAACCGTCAGGGTGTGCTCCGCTCAGCTACTCTGTATATGCTGATCAACCCTGACATTGAATTTGACAGTCCCTGGCAATGTTTGTCCGAAAACGTGATCCACGTTACAAGAGTCATCTCGTTCACCAAGCGCGACTTAATCAGGCAAAGGCCAATGATCTAACGCCTTCGAGTTCCAAGTCTATGCCTCGAAGAGCACAACCTACCAACACCCCCTACATCGAACAAGAATGGCAAAAGGTTGCCAAAGACCACCAGCACGACGATCTCGAATGGGCAGCTGCTGAGGGAGAAGACCCAGAAGAATGGGAATGTGTAGCATGCGGGAAATCGTTCAAAACTGAGGCTGCCTGGAACAGTCACGAGCGGAGTAAGAAGCACATGAAAGAGGTCGAGAGGTTGAAAAGAGAAATTATGAGGGAAAATGAGGAACTTGGGCTATCAGGCGAAGGCCAGGATGATGATGGCAACAGGCCCCACGCCATTGAAGTACACGACAATGTACTCCCTCAATCGTCGCCGACGCCGCCTGAGCCAGCTGTCGACGACGGTTCGGACACAGCTTCCGTGGACCTCTGCAAAACTATCTCGACCCTGGAAGTTTCGGAAGAGCCATCAGAAAATAGTGATCAACCTGAAGTTGGTCAAACAGCTGCACTCGACGACGAATCGGATGTGCAGACAATGGAAATTGTACCAGCTTCGCCAGAGTTGTCGAAGAGAGAAAAACGAAAGCTACGAGAGGCGCAAAAGGCACAAGCAGCAGATAGCGAGAGGATCGCAACGCAGGTCAGTTGCTTCGTTTGTCCCTCCCTATATCCTAATCGTTGGTTCCGGTCAGGTTTGCAACATCTGCAAGAAATCTTTCGACAGTCGTACTAAACTATTTAATCATATCCGGGAAGCGGGACATGCACTTGCTCAACCAGATGACAAAACATCACAGATTAAAAAGAGTAAAAAAGGCAAGAGATAATACACTAGAACTAGTGCTAGAAAGCACATACCAACCAAGTGGTCAATACATAGCTATAGAGTAATTGTTAATCTATCCCATCAATTGTGAGACGTCCTCTGGTGGGTACTTTGTTTGCGAAAAGGTCAAAAGCCTGCAAGGTGATCAATCACTGTTTCGAAGCATCTTAGGGACTAGGGTACCGTTTTAGGCTCTGAATGTACTTCCGGCTGACTTCGTCGTTGAGTACATGTGCTACTTGATCAGTAGAGATTTTCTCTCGAGCTGAACGCTCGTGGATGCTGGGTGGGGAATGTCAACAGGGAGTTCTGGTGATAGCTCTACCAGAAAACATACCCAACCATGGTCACACCTATGGGCCATGGCGCGTTGCCTATCGACAATCTGAGATAAGCATCGTTCGCTTTCTGGTATTGTCGTTTCTGCATGTAATGGACAATCTCAGCTATGCGGGCCAGCATGTCTGGAGGCAATAACTATTATAGGTTGAGCCTAAACGTAAAACCAGGTCACGAACAGTTGACGTACTCTTGAACGCAAAGTCTTGAAGAGCGGCTTAAGATATTCCGCAGATTGAACTTGAGTTGCGGCTGCTAGCTTTCCTTGCGTGGTCTGCTTGACATGCTCTGCGAGAGAAGGTAAGCTTAATGAATTAAAGACGCTGCTTCTTTGACCGACCTGGTCTTTCGTCCATGGCCTCCTCCCATTCTTTGAGAGTCCGCTTCAGCGCATAGTAAATGAGCGGATAAAGCCTGTCTGGGTCGGTTTTTATCAAATCGAGATCTAGAATGCCTGCGCTCGGCTCATCAGCATCACCCTTCCTCTTCCCTTTACTCTTATTCCTGAGTTCTCGTTCAACATTTTCAACATCCTCCAAAGCCTTTTTGAAGTCATTTTGTCCACTTTGACCGTCGTTCCCTTTTTCTTCAATAAGCTCCAGTGCACGTAGGCGCAGCCTCCGGTCTCTGTCGGACTCGGCAAACAGGCGGATAGGTTGTCCTTTGGCACGAAGCCTACGAATGGTCTCTTCATTCGAGATGTTAAAGGACGATTCGGGGATTGGTGAGCTTGAATCTCGGGGTTCGATAGCAGGAGCGAGGGAAGCCGACTGAGATAGTCTCTGCACTCCATCCAGATGTAACTAATTGATTGATACAACGCGAGGAAGGATCGTCACACTTGCCTGCTCTGTAGCAACAACTTCAGTCTTGTTTTGCGCCTCCTCTTGCACAGCTCGTTCTCGTTCCTGCCTAGTCTTCTGCTCCTCTTCCTGCTTGATCCTCTCGATTTCTCCTCGTCGCATGTACTTGCTTGGCCGGCAGCCGATGTCAGTCTGCAAAGTTTTGCGTTTGAGCGCAATTTCAGATTTGAGGGCATCCATGATGACTGATTGGCGAGGATAATGGTATCAGAGTGGTATTTTGATGTTCTCTCTCGGATGAGAGCCAATGACAAGTCGCTAACGGTGACGCTTATATAATCCAATAAAGAATCCGTCCTATTCCGAGTTGACCACCTTCTTCAACGTCTGCAAGCAACCAAAATGTCTGACTCCGACTTGTCGAGGTAACTCATTCCCTTCACGCTCAAATGACTGAGGACATATTTTTTACAGCAAATACATCCTCCAGACTGCAGGCTTTGACGGCGAGTTGATATTTACACTAGAATTCCTATGCCTGACACCCGTGTTAGCCCGTTTCCCCAATACTAACCAGACGAGGCACTGGTATGATTGAATCTCGTGCTACCTGTGTGCTTGCTGCTCATGCTTGAACATAGCTTCCAGAACTACACCGATTACTTCAAATGTGTCGCAGCCAAAGGGGAAGATTTTGCACCGTGCAAACAGTTCAAGAGGGCGTACAACTCTCTCTGTCCAAGTGAGTGTTTTGATTGCATTACGGTGTCAGTTTGTCTCATTTTTTAAATAGACGAATGGGTATGTGCAAATATTGATTATACTACCCCACGCTGAGTGTCTTGCGCAGATAGGAAGATTTGATGAACAAAGGGAGAGCGGGACATTCCCTGCTTCTTTGGAGCCTTGATAAATACATACCTCGTTGGCTGTCTGCCGTGCAATAATAGAGTGACCGAAATCGTTTCTTGGCCTTGCGAGCTCTCCCTTACACGCAGACTGTATCCTGTTCGATGAATTTGGTAATATGTACTTATTGACGGTGGTGGAAGAATTCCAACCAGTCAGTGACTGTCGTCCTTCGTCTCTTCCGGGGCGACAATACATGAATCAGACAAGTTCACAACGGACTCCACTCTTCGCGCATCTTGGCTTATCCTGTATTTGACTCGACCGTGATGGACAACGTCAATCTCAATGCTCTTACTGAAAATGCAGCGAGACTTGGTATGCGCATCCAAGAGACCTTCAGCGAGCACACCCGCGATCTTTCCATAACGCGCGGTGGAGCATCCATCTTCGATATGCCAGATGAAAAGGTGAAGAACATCGGTAAACAGCTCGAGTCTAGCAGCGACAGGGAAAAGCTTGACGCCATGAAGCGTCTTATAGCCGTGAGTGCACTCCTTCGAAGACTCCAGATCACCAGCGTATCCTGCAATAGCTCATTTCCAAAGGTCGTAACGTCTCCAACTACTTTCCCCAAGTCGTCAAGAACGTCGCTTCGCAAAACCTCGAGGTCAGAAAGCTCGTTTATATCTACCTCTTGCGTTATGCCGAGCACGAACCCGATCTTGCTCTGCTCTCAATCAACACCTTCCAAAAGGACCTCGCTGACCCTAGTCCGCTTATACGCGCTATGGCGCTACGAGTCCTGAGCGGTATCAAAGTCCCAATGATATGCGGTCTGGTAGTTCTTGCAATCAAAAAGTGTGCGGCGGACCTTAGTCCATACGTTCGTAAGGCAGCGGCTCTCGCGATTCCAAAGGCCTTCCAGTACGCATTGTGCTGTTCATTTTCTCTGAACCATTTAGTTGATATCTTTTTAGATTAGATGCTGCACAGCAACCTGCTCTCATTTCCGTTATAACCACTCTTCTCCGCGATCGATCCCCCCTCTCAATCGGTAGTGCAGTCGTTGCATTTGAGTCCGTCTGCCCCACACGACTAGATCTCCTGCATCTGCAGTATAGACGTTTGTGCAGAATTCTCATAGATGTGGATGAGTGGGGACAAGTCTATCTCCTCAATCTTCTACTCAGATATGCGCGTATGATGTTGCCTAAGCCAACCATCTCGCAACATAGCGAGTCTATGGAGGAAGAAGTTGATGCTGACCTTCAGCTCCTCCTCGCATCATCAGAACCCCTTTTCCACTCCAGGAATCCGGCGGTGCGTTTCCCATTTACATCGACTGTCGTATATATATATTGTTTACATATACATATCTTTAGGTAGTGCTTGCGGCTGTGCGTGTCTTCTACTACACTGGCCCTCCATCATCTACCAGTAAGATTGTGAACCCCTTACTTCGCATCATGCACATATCGCGGGAAGTCGAGCGCGTGGTCCTTGCATATCTACTGATTATCACGCGTGCATATCCGGTAAGTATTCATATTTGACGTTGGGACATAAATCCTCATCCTCCTTAGCAACTATTCTCAATGCAGTACCAGCGCTTTTTAGTGCGCACCGACGACCCTTTTCAGGTAAAGAGAGACAAGATTAAAGTAATTTTAAACCTTTGCGACGCGGACAATCATCAAGCTCTCCTTCGCGAGTTTATCGTATGTTTCAACACCAAAGGGAAACCTTTCTCATGAGTATCTAATCAAGTTTTCCGTATCGTTTCCAGGATCGTGCCGAAGACGTGGACGATACTGTAGTGGGAGATGCTATTCACGCCCTTGGTCGATGCGCAAGAGTAATTCCGTCATGTACGCAACAATGTCTCTCCGCCCTCATGAATATGATTAAGAGTAGACACGGTATGTTTCTGTGATTTGTCGCACCTTTGCCTCTACCAAACAGGCGTTAGATATTGTTGTCAGCAATGCTG
Source organism: Fistulinella prunicolor (assembly GCA_038089875.1). Taxonomy (NCBI): domain Eukaryota; kingdom Fungi; phylum Basidiomycota; class Agaricomycetes; order Boletales; family Boletaceae; genus Fistulinella; species Fistulinella prunicolor. The sequence goes on along the minus strand of JBBPLP010000062.1, from coordinate 47,197 downwards.
TATTGGTCTTAAAGGCTCTTATCCAGAACCAGCTTCTTAGTGGCCTCTCTGCTCCCGCGTCGTCCCAGTCTCCGCTTAGCATAATCTCGCTTCTTGCTCGGCGAATAGACGATATCAAGCACCCCCAAGCGCGTGCTTGTGTCCTCTGGCTGGTAGGCCAGTACAGCGCTGCCCCGGGAATAAATACTGTAATAGAAGGTGTCGCCGATTGGGCACCGGACGTCTTACGGAAATCTGCCAAGTCTTTCACAACAGAGGTATTTACGGACCTGTCGTGTCTACTCACTAAAGGACGCCTCTCACCAGGACCCTCTTGTCAAGCTACAAGCTCTTACGCTCGCTTCCAAACTTTTTCTGTTGTGTCCAACAGACCAGAGACTGGGCCTACTTTGCCGTCATGTGCTGTCCCTTGGTAGATATGATCTAAATTACGACGTTCGGGACCGAACTCGTATGCTCAATTCACTCCTCGTTGGCATATCACCGTCAATGAATGGCGAAGAGACGGAAGAACAAAGTGGTGTCAAGCTCCGACGAGAACAGGTCATGAAAGTTTTGTTCGACGGGAAAGCTAGCATTGTCGAAGAGAGTGAGGAAGTCTTTGGTGCGTTGTTGGCGTTGGCAAGTCCTCACATGATGCCAACATTTGCGGTCAGGCCACCACAACCTACCGATTGGCTCCCTTGCCATTGTCATAGGGAAGGCTACGTCAGGCGATAGTATCCTTCCAGAATGGCTAGAAGAAGGAATAGACCCCGCACTACGCCAGAATGAAGAAGACACCTTCCCTATGGCACCACCTCCTCAAGCGATCAGCTCAGCAAGTGCCACAGCACCAAAGACATTGGGATCGGCGGCTGTCACGCCCATCGTACTCACTCCCACAGGTAGTTCAACGCCGGTACGCGAAACGAAGGAAGCATGGAGGGATTTGGATAAATTTTATGCAAGTGATAGTGACAAGAAACATTCTGAAAGCAGCAGTTCTGAAGAGGAGAGCGAGGAGATTGGGGAAGAAGACAATGGTGCACACGACAGCGAAGAGAGCCAGGATGATATTATGTACGAAAGTAGCGAGGGGGATGAGCAGGAAGGAACGGATAGGAGCAGTGCAGAGATAGAATAATGACACCAACTGTTGCACAAGAAGAATTCTACAACACAGCCCCATCAGGAAGTCGATAATATAATGGCTGTAAAAAATCGTTAGGAATTTTGCAGGACTCGTGGGGTTGGGTACGCACGGTGTTAAATACGTGGTAATAGTGGCCATTCACGCCCCCTTCGTGCTCGTTGCCATAATATTCCATCGGGAACCACTGTCGAATGGTAAGCGGAGGATAAGGCACAAAAAAAAAGAGACGTACATGATATTCCGGAAGCTGCTCCTTCCATGCACGTAAAAGGCGTGACTCCTGTGTCTGGTTACTAAGGACAGAGCCGTGTTTTGAGAGGACAAATTGTCCAATCTGGAGTTCCGTGTCGGTGACGATGCCACGGGATACCCTTGCATAGGCAGTGCGATACAAGCCTCGGTACAGGATATACTCGCACCTATGATAGGCACCTCAATGGACGGTCTCCCGTGAGAGCTAAGTCTACGCACCACCTGTCCATATCTTCTGAATCTATGTCATACACAAGCCCATCGTTCACGAGGATGTCGTATGGAGCGGCTTTGTCCCGTTTCAGCCTCCGGTCGAAGTCCAATCAACAGGAGATACGTACGTCTGGGTGCCAGAGGTTTGCTGACTACGTATCCCAAAAACACGACTGGCCGAGGATATGAAGCGGCCATAATGCGTGCCAGCTCTTTGCTCTGTAACTCTCTATCCAGAGGGTCCTGTTCTGAAGACATACAGAGGGTAAACCTTTGGACCAAACGGGGCTTCTACAAGGTATAGATGTACCTTGACCATTATGCGATACGACTACCGTGATTTCCGTGCCGTGTACATCGAGAACGGCTTCGATGGCTGGAGCAAGCTCGCCATGCGGTGACGGAAGCAGGTGGTGATAGGAATGGATGATCGGGAACTAGGAACATCCGTGTCAGCCTTCCGGTCTCCTCGTCGGGTACAGGTGCCTGCCTTGGACAATAGGACTGCCCCCCATGTATGCATGTTGGGGCCAGGACCCAGGTCGACATACTAGAAGAGGCGTTGAGATTTCTTTAACCGCGCAAAAAAGATTGAATTCACATAACCTAGCTCCTCCGCAGCAACACGAGTCCTGGCTAAAGTGTCACTTTTGCCACCCGTTCAAACTTACAAATTCACAACTCACAGGTCGCGATTCCCGTACACCGTCCGCTAATCAGCACAACTTCAGCTGGAATCATGCAACGGCAACATCAGCACTCACATGTAGATCTGTCTCCAGCAAGCCGACGACATCAAGTTGCATATCCCTGTCAACATCCGGATCAGTTGTTATACTTTGACAGATTCTTCTAAAACAAGACTAGCAACGCACCTGATAACATCTCGTATACGGCGCTGACTGTCGTGTCCTACGTTGTCAATCCCGAAATGAACGGTCCAGATACCAGCATTGAAGACCCTTGCCTCAGGCTTGAAAGGTCTGGGACCCATGGTGGGCCAACGGAAGAGTGTGACTAGAACAGAAACGAGAGAGAAGAGACAGAGAATTGCGGGTATTTGAGAACGTGCCGAACTCGGGATGCGGAGGGGGGAGCTGCGCTGGGTCGACGCTCCGAATGGCAAACGGAATGCAAGCGACATAGCAACCAACTGTACGCTGAGAACTCTAGCAAACACAATGTTGAGCACGGAACTGAAACAAAAAAAAGGCAAGAGCACGTACAAGTCAGTTCTCTCTCGCAGGTAGATGCCCCCAGGAACAAAAGCATAAGCAACGGTCCACGTATTTGCGAGATAAAACAGAACGGCGACAAAGAACGCGACAAAGTGCCTCTTTCCAGCTTTATCACCCTTCCATGCGGAAAACTGTGACAAGACCGAAGGGAGGATTGACATGCAGAATATTGCAAAGTTCAGTCCACCAAAGAAACCCGTCCAATCTCGGAAACGATACATCACGAACGCGCTTGCACAACCATAAGCAAGCCACACAGGATGGTCGAGCAACGCAGAAGCTGGCATTGGAAGAACGGCCGGAATAATTAGACCGAGGGATTGCGCAAACAAAGTGAGGGAGCCGTGTAAATGCGGCAGTGGCCCTCTAGGTTGTCCGTTGAGGTATCCGGTCCATGACCAAGCGATGATAGTGCTGGGGTCGGTAAACATGCAATGCAACGTGAAGAACAACGACCCCAGTGCAATTGACGAGGCTATCCAATTTCTTGGGATATCCTTTGTTATTTTCGACGCATCCTTTGGTCCACCTGACTTTGCTTCTTTGATAGGAGGGCGAGATGGACGGGCAGCCAGTTCAAGGATAGCACAGACAGCAATCACCATTCCGATCTTGTTGTAACCACCAGTCTCTTCGTTCAACATCGGCCAGACTATAATGCAAAAGTGAGCTCATGCGAGTTGTGAGACCCGTTAGCCCTCATACCTGGATTGTTCGAGTGGTTAGCGTGCTTGGACAGAGATGACAGTATCAATCCTGCACCCAAAACTAGACATTGTTTTAAACCTGTGTTTGGCCTCTCAACAAAGGCAATAAAAAAACCCACGGAATCCCTGGTATGCGTTATCTCCAGCAGTCCAATCCGCCGCCTGGCTTAGAAGAACGGCTATATTTCCCCCAATAACAACCCAAAGCCGCTCCAATGGGTCATCAATCTTATATGCTGCCAGCCCAGCAAGGGAAAGCACCCTTAATGTCACTCTACCCCATCTGGTCACTGCCCAATTGCGGATAAATTTTATCCCAAGTAAGGCAGGGGAGAGATAGATGAACAACGCTGCTTCTGCGCCAGATAGACCAAGCTCCCAGACAGAGAAGTAAAACAGCGTCGTGAGCAGAGAGGTTACGATAGACCAAAATAGGTATGCTAATTAGATTCAAATTTTTGGAACCGTGCAGGTTGACAGCACAGAATCGGAACTCAGATTCTTGTTGTCAGAAGAGATGAATCCCGTCACTCACACAGGTAAACGTCAGCTGCGAAGCTCAGCCAAGGCCTCAGCGCATGGTTCCCCAGGAAAATCGATTGTCTCCAATCTCTGGAAACCAATCTTTCGGTCCGACCATCGGATTTAGGCTCAGCTGAGGCAGTTGCTACTTGAGACTTGACATTGGCAGCCGTTGACGAGGCCCCATTATTCTGCTTGGGTGAGGTGTTCTCAACAGATGTCATCTTGTTGTCGGGCGGGAAAGGCAGAGGTCTATTTATTCGGAAACGTCAGATTGAACTTAGACAAGGTGATGCAGTCGATTATACATGTTTTTATGTTCGATACTGGAATCCAGCGATACGCCTACAGCAATCTGCGATTTGCGTGAGCGGTAGGAAAGTTAAGAGTTCAAATTCTCTCACCTGCAAGTTATAGTGTTTGAAGTCAGCCCCAGAGATTGAGTCATAGAACACGTCCAGCAAGATGAGACCCCATTCGAAGAAAGCGTATCGCGTATATGCTACGAAAGAATGAGTTCACCCAAATGGTGAGTATACAATAACCATACCTCCAGGTATTCTGTGCACTTTATGTTGTATGAAGAAGTACACCAGAGGGATGATTGAAGCAAAGAAGCTAGATTTATATCGGCAATGGTCCACGCCGATACACATAATTACTTACGCTACAGCGACGAGTTGTCTGTGAATACGGTGAGATTAAAACAGGCTGCCAAATGCAGAACAACAACACGAACCGTCTCTTCCTTACTCGGGCGTGACTAGTGGGGGTGCTCAAGATCCCCCCCAGCATCCATGGTACATTGGATACAATATACAACACCATAAGCACATCGTGGGCATCGTGGTCATCATTTGATGTGATATACACCCAGCCTCCACACGCGAATGTGCGTATGATACCAGCAAGGAAGACCCAACGCGGCAATGTTGAATGGGACGTGCGGGAGACGAGATATTGCAGGAATACGAGCGCGAAACGCGGGCCGCTCGTTATTGCGATCAGAATTTGGAAGATATTCCGCTCTGGATACCAGTCACCGATACTATAGGGACGCGAATGAGCGAAACATTGTATGTTAAGGCTGAGGAAACCACAAACGTCGCAGAAACGGAAGGGAACCACTCTTCTGGATATCCTGCAATGCCATTCTTTACAATTTTCTTGTAGTGGAGTGCGCAACCGATGAAGAGAGCAAATATAAACGCAGAGAACGCGAGGTATGTGTGGGCCGCAGCGACGTGAGACGCGTCGATGACGAGGGGGCCCGTTTTCCGGTTCGCAGTGATCGGCGTCGAGGGTTTGGTGCGACCTGACATGGCCGACTTCGAGTTCGAGGTCAACAGACACGAACGTGTTTAGGACGAAGCGCCCATCTCAATATTGCTGCCTATTACGTGCATGTACCCGATTCGTACTATAATCTAGACCATGTCGAGCCGGGAGATACCCAACATACCCATCACCGTTTTTACTGGCTTTCTAGGAGCGGGAAAGACATCCATCATCCTTTCTTTGCTTCCCAAACTTCCCAAGGACTACAAGGTCGTCCTTCTCAAGAACGAATTTGGAGACATCGAAGGTACGATCGGACACCACTGCCGCCAACAGGATCATCCTCATCATCGAAAGTACAGTTGATAGTCAGCTTGCAAAGCAGTCCAGCTTGGCAGCCGTCAGCGAAATCCTTAATGGCTGCATGTGCGTATGGCGATTCTGCGACTGGATTACGCCTCGTTGAGCACCCACCATGCCCAGGTGCTGTGTCCTTGTGGGTCAGATGAAGAACGCCCTCTTGGAGATAAGGGGTAGGGCCTGATATCATCACGGAAAAAAAGTCAAATCAATCATGCACCTGTACTAGATAAATTTCGTCCGGACCGCATCATCATAGAGTGCAGGTACGAGAATTTAGATTCAAACTTTCATCTCTGTTGATCGCATCAGTGGTTCTGCTTTCCCTGCCACCCTCGCTTTCCAGATCCGCGAATTAGAGCGCGAAACAAATGATGACATCAAACTAGACGCAATCGTCACCGTCGTAGACGCGGAGAACTTTTCTGGCTACGAAGATACATCGCCTACGGCTAAGATGCAAGCGAACTACTCGGACATCATACTCATAGTGAGTCCACTTATCTACGATACGAATCTAATGACCTCATGGGGACTACTAGAATAAATGGGAGCACGTTGATGAGAGAGCACTCGATCTCGTGCTTGATCACCTGAATACACTGAACGATTCGACACCGAAAATCAGGTGTAATGGACGCGATGGCGTGGATCCCAATTTACTCTTTGGGGTCGACACCAAACTCTTCCGGGACTCGCGCGAGGCGGACGCTCTTGGGGAAAAGATACACCATGATGAGGTTCAGACTGTCACGCTTTTAAAGGGCTCTGCCAGTGGAATATCTCGAGATGCGGATCTTGTTTGTCATCATGAGACCTGTACTGATAGCCATCCGCACGAAGCTATCATATGTGGGGGCGGAGAAGAAGTCGGCACGATTGAGGAAGGACTACTCCAGGATGCGCTTGGTGCGGTATCGAAAGAGACGGTGTGGAGAATCAAAGGATTCGTGCGCCTGGACAGCGGTCTCCACATTTTAAATTGGGCGTTTGGACGATATGAGCTGACGCCCTGCGGTAAGAACGAGGAGGTCGCTCAGGGGTACACTGTTCGTCTGACGGTGATGGGTGAGCGAGGAGAGGTGAAGCGTTCGATACGCAAGTTTAGTAGTAAGTTGGGTGCGGAGACGGAGTAGCTATGTCACCACTACCAAATTTGATAAATAAACCAAACTCGTTATTCTTGTCCGAGTCCAGTTGATGTTCGCTTCCTACCTCTTCACTAGTTCAGGTATGCAAGTCCAGCTGTCAGTCCTCCGACCTCACCACTTCTTCCCCTCCAGGTCCCTCGTACCTGCGTTTCCCTCTCTTCGCCCCCACAAAGGATCCCGAGCGTGCACTTGCCATCCACGCAGAATGCTCGGACTGGCTGCCACGACCTCGTTCGCCAGATCCCTTTGAACGACTACCCCCGGGACAGAATCAAGAAGACAGTCGTTCGCGAGAGATACGCGAAGTCCTTTCCACCAACGACCTTTACCACATCCTCGGCGTCCCCCGTTCCCCATCCCTCGATAGATTGTCCCTCAGACGGGCTTATCTCTTACGCAGCAAAGCGTGCCACCCAGAGTTTGCCCCCTTTCTTCCTCTGATTCTCTCTCATGCTCACGGTACGCCCAGCAAATGCCCCGGAAACCCAGACGCAACGCATGCGTTCCAAAAAGTCTCTGTAGCCTACGGCGTACTCTCACAACCCTCTCTAAAACGAATGTACGACGCTCGCCCGAGCGACGACCCATCCGATTTCCTGCACTCACATCCCCACGGGCATGCAGACGAAACCCTCAAAGGCGTTCTCCTCAGTATCCTCAGCGACTACCTCGACGGCAACCTTGAAATGATACGCACCCTGCTTCGTAAGTACAGCCGACGACATACCCCTGGTTTCTGCCTCCCCTAACGTCCCTTTCTCTTCCGCCTCCCCAGAAGCCATCAGTCACCTCAACCCGTCCCTGAGACTCAGCAACGACAGCATCGATTCCGTCCTTTCAGTTCTCGAAAGCATACGTGGTCGCGTCCTCAGTAGGTCCCCTTGCTCTCTTACCATGTCCCGCCCAACTGGGATCTGACCGCACCCCGGTCCCCCAGCTTGTCGCGCCTGTATCCTTGCGTTGCACTCCGAACTCATTCGCGTCCTCGAACTCCAGTATGCCTTTCGTCAGCTTCCCTATCTCGACATCACGGGCCGCTTCCGTTTGACCATTCAACTTACGCGCATCACTCTTTCTCTTCCCGTCACGCTGGAAAAAGCCGTTCAGGACGCCCAGGAGGACGCGTTTGCTGACGGTCCGAGGAGCACGACAGATGGCAGAGAGTGCGACAAGGCGGCGCTGTTGCCGAGGCGCGTTATCCTCCTCATTAGAGGCATCGACGTAATTCTGGACAAGATGGAACGCATTCTGGCATAGGTCGCCGTTTGACTTCGTTAACCCGTCGGCAGGTCCAACTACTTCCTCACCCTTTGTATTCTAGCCGTCTGCATTCCTGCACAGTATCAGTACCTTCTACCGCATCCCATAGACACGTCGCTCTGTCTTGTATCCCCATTATGTATTCACTTCACATTCAAGCCTCTGACCATCTGACTTGGATCACGTTCTCTAGGCTTGGATATTCACTGTTTGGGTCTAATTTGCCTCTCGAGAATTGGTCTGGGTTGCAGGAGTAAGAAAGCAGTCTCATTAAAAAGAATCATACGCTATGGACTGCAATTTGGGATTGAATGTTGAAGATCCGGAACAGTAGAGAAAGCAAAGGGAGTATTTGGACAGGCATGGATCGAAATTGGTAACGTATAAAGAGAAATAAGACACGAGGCCGATCTGGAGAGCGTATTGTACAAGGAACTGTCCGTGATGAAGCCGAGAAAAGAGATCGGAAAACTCGGGTGCCAAAGCTAATGAGGAAAAGAACAAAAACAAGAAACTCGGGAAGGAGTAGCGACAAACATAGCGACTTGGACACTTTCAGTATTGTACACTCCTCTGATTCTACAACACATGAAGGAAAGGTAGCGTATACCAGTGGATCAGCGAAGACGAGATAATCCCTGTGAAGCACTTACAACATTCATCCAGATTGCACCCGTATGGCTGTTGGGTGGGACGCTTGCTGGCACAATTTCTTCCAGCATGTAAGCGTCTTGTGATGGCTGACACCCAAAGGCGTGAGGTTGTGCAGCGGCAGCTGCCAACAATTGGGTATAGTCTCCGCCATTATTTTCATTATTCACATTCCCGCCATCGTTTGCCCCAAGAGCTTGCGAGTTATTCAACGGACCCATTGAATTTTCAGGGAAGAAGGGGTAAAATAAGCCCGTTGGGATCTCCGCAAGCTTATCTCCAAGAATGCCAGGCACCACTTGTGTACCCACGCTCTTTACAGGGGTTGTGCTTTGAGAAGCCGTCGGCGGACCGTAGACAACGGCTCCGTTGATATTTGCCTCGGGCTGATACGACGGGTGGGCTAGGGTTGGCGTCTTCTGTTGTTGCTGTTGCAAGTGTAGCTGCCGGGGGGACGCCATTGACGGAGAGCCCGAAGTAACACTCTCCATATCCCAGTCGAGTTCAGAGAGCAAAACGGGGTCTTTGGGTGACCCGACGGAATGAAGATCAACATTAAGAACTTTCTCGGCGAGCTTGGATATGAGAGGGTGACCACCATTCAAATCTTTTCGTTCCCAGCGCCACCGGAACCGAGGTAACATGTCGAGAGCCATCCAAACGTCTTCGATCATAACTTGTCGTGACAAGCGTTCACAGTGCGACATGTGGCCATACAGAATGACCATAGCTGCAATGTGGAGTGGGATAGGAGAGACAAAAAACGCAATGTCTGGAAACCGGATGAGTTGATTGTGTACGATGATGATGTTGTGCGAGGTGACGATCGCTACCGGGTATGAGCAACTTGGAAGGGAGAAGAAATCTCGTGCTCACCATCAACAAGGGCCCTCGAACGGTGCATGTAATCGAGCTCCTTCAAGCTGAATAGTGCTCTCAACAACAATATTCTGGATATCCCAATTTTAAGAAGCGTGAGTCCCTGATCTTCCGTGATACTCCGGACCAGCTCTTGTCTTTTTTCCAACGGCCAATCTTCGGTCCCGCCAAAGTAGTACTTGTAACTCTCTGGCAACTGTCTTCGGAGCTCCGTCATACTCTTGATAATTCGAGTGGCATGTCGCATTACGGTATCTACACTCTTGTTTGAAGGGGCGTAGAGGGAGTTGATGATGTCCGCCTGAATCTCAGCGACAGGATGGGATAGCAAAAAGTGCTCAGAGAAATCAACGTGCTGTCCTGATAGAGGTCGGGAGGGGCGTGGTGTGTTCGAATCAGAGGGAGCGATAGCGAGCGGTCTACCGAGAAGAATGGACGTCCCACGATCATGAACCATCACAATACCCCACAGTCGGACCCGCAGCTGTGCCTCTTCCTCGGTGAAAGTGTTGTTCTGCGACGTGGGATCGTGATGAAGACCCAGCTCGATGGACAGCCGCACGAGGCTACCAACGAGACGCCAAAGAGAACGGCCTTGTCGCTACATAGGTGACCTCAGGATGCTACCAAAGTTGGGTCGAGACACAAAGCTCACCTCTGTGTAGAGATACCATTGCAACAATATGAGTGCCTGAAGGCTGGAGATGGTGACACGAAGATGAGGTTTGACAGCCAAGGCGCGCTCAAAGAATTCATAATGCTCGGGCCATTCAATTGGCAAGAGTTTCTTGGTGGAAACTGGACCGTCTCCAGGCGACTTGAGATGATTGTCGACGAGGGTAGCCTTGTGATTGAGTTCGCTCAAGGTACCAAGGGCGAGGATGAGATACATGCTGCAAACAAAGCCCGGATCGTGTTGGATATTCTCCCTTTCGTAGAGCGAAATGAGTCGGCGTTCAAAATCAGCACGGAAAAAGACCGGTCGGTGGATATTGAGATGAGAAAAGTAAACGTCGACGATTCTGTTTACCATTTTGCGGTCTTTCGGCAGCCAGATGGTGAGTTTGGAGACCGGTGGAGACGGGGCGCCAGCGCTTGAAGTCGGGACGGATATGGAGAACCATACGGTAGGATCACGGGGGGGAGAGGCCTCGGTGATGTTTTGATCACGTCCGGATGTGAGGCCACCGGAACCTACGGCAAGATCCTCTCTGTCGTTTTGGGCTGCGAGTTGGCTTTCACTCATGATGAGAGGATGTACGCCGAAACTCTTGGCGATGGCCTGGATAATGGTCAGTAAGGCGACACGAGGTGAAGGGAGTACGAATGCGTACGCGAGTGTCTGACATGTCGAGGGACTGGGGGTCCTGACCCTTGACTTCTAGAGCAGCTGTGGGTGGTGGGGGGGGGGGGGGGGGGGGGGGGGGGGGTGGAATTTGTTGGGAAGGAGGAGGCTGCATTTGAGGAGGAGGCTGCATGTGCTGAGGGTGCGGAGGAGGGAAACCGGGATGCATGTGAGGGGCATAGCTCCCGGGAGGACCTGGAATGGGGATGTGGGGAGGAGGATAAGGGCCATAAATTGGGACGCCGGGGTGAGGGTAACCGGGAGGAACGAGGGGAGGGTAGTAGGGAGAGCCAGGAGGGGGGGCGCCAGAATGCTGCTGAAACGGAGAGCTCTGGAAATCAGAGGGAGGTTGGAGAACGCCGTCGACGTCTATGCCCTCGCGAACACAGATCTCCTCGAGATTAGCGAGGTTGAAACCAGGGAGACGGCGTTTGAGGAGGGCCTCGCATAGGGAGATTTGGCGCTCGATGAACTCGGTGTGGCCACGAAGTGTGAGGGTCTGCCTGTGTCTGTCCTCTTGTTGGCAGGGTACGCCTGCGGTCGCACAGGCGGTGCATTTGGGATGCTTTGAGTCGCACTGGGATGAGAGTGAGACAGGCGAACGGAGATTTGCGGTCGGTGACTACCGACGGGACTTGCCTTGATTTTCTTACTCCTGCAGCGTGCGCAAGCCTCATGGGAGCGCCTGAGACGTCTTGGTTCTGAGGGAGAGGTGACATCGTCGTGTGGAGAGTCGGGTTTTCTGCGTTTCTTTGGTGGTTGAGAAGGCGCTTGTTGAGGTTGAGACTGTTGGTGCTGGTGCTGTTGTTGCTGTTGCTGTTGCTGTTGCTGTTGTTGTTGTTGAGCGGGCTGAATGTGCTGCTGAGGTTGACGGTGGTCCATGTGTAGAGCAGAATGGAGGGAGATGTCCGCGTGGGGAGTGAGGATGTGTGTCATCGCTGATCGCCCGGTGTCGCTGGCCACCACTCTGCTTGTTCCCTTCACAGTCCCTTCACTCCTTTCTCTACAAATCACGTGATATAAATTATTATTTAATTATTATTATTAATTATTCCAAATACAGACGCCTCCTCCTCATCGACGACCATGCTCCATCACCCGAACACGTCCGAGTACACCCTCGACACCGTGCGCGACACCGACCCCCTCCTGCTGCAGGAAGAGGAGGCCTGCTATGGCGCTACTCGTCCCTCCCAACGTCCCTCCTCCTCACGCCTCCTTCTCTCTGCAGCCCTCCGCATGGCAGCCCTCTTCCTCCTCTCCACCCTCCTCCTCGGCGGCGTCCTCTTCCTCGCCCTCCCACCCCTTGATCCGTGCGTTTCCCTCTCTCTCCCCGTCCCCGTATGCCTCATCCCCCTCCAGCGACGATCGTCCGCTGCTTCGCGTGCCTAAATCGTTCGACGATCTCAAGGACCTCAACGGTATCCTAAAGAAGTACCGCGATATCTACCCGGCACGCATCGTCGTCTGTTATGTCATCACATATCTATTGTACGGCCCTCGTCCTCTTCCCTCCCTCGTCCTCACTCTCCGCACAGCCTCCAGGCATTCTCTCTCCCAGGCTCCATGTATCTCTCCATTCTCGGCGGTGCAGTCTGGGGCGTCCCAATCGCCCTCCCCCTCGCCTGCACTTGTGTCGCAACCGGCGCCACACTCTGCTACTTCATCAGCGCCGCCTTTGGCCCCGCTTTCCTCACCCTTCCCAAGTGGAAGGCCCGTCTCGACACGTGGTCTGAAAAGCTCCGCCAGCAGAAAGACAACATCATCTCTTTCCTGATCATCCTCCGCATCGCACCTCTCCCTCCTCACTGGGTCATCAACATCGTCTGTCCCCACGTCGGCATTGGTCTCCTTCCTTTTTGGACGAGCACTTGGCTCGGTGTCTTTGGCGTCACTGTCATACACACTACCATCGGTGGCGGTCTCGATGAAATGACTTCTGCCGCTGATTTTCATCTCTTCTCCTGGAGAAACTTCTTCCTATTGTCTGCTGTCGTCGTAGGCGTATTGATACCCGTCGGATTGCGCTACTACTTCAGACGCGAAGTAGCGTCAGTCGCAGCCGTCGAAGGAGCTGACCCACTAGAGGAGTTACCCCAAGACGACGATGACCACATCCTCGCCGTTGGTCCTGGTCCCCTTCCAAAGTCCTCCCATCTGGAAAACATTTATGTCAGCAAAGGTAACGGATTCTATGCAGATGAACAAGTCGAACAAGGTAATGACGATGACGACGACGACGACGACGTTATATTAGAGGCAGGGCCTGCCATTGTCATTAAATCATCAGAAGATGCGAGCAGCTCTGGAAGCGCCGCCCATTGACATCTACCTACATCTCATTAGACACGATCCACCATCTCGTCATGTATTCGGTATTACATATTTAACGGGCTCTGGTTATTTTGTTGAAACACCAATCGCGATCCAGGTGTTGGCTACACGAACGTCCGCCTATAAGAATGTGGCTGCGCCCCTCAATTAAGTGGTCTAGGGCTACTTCAACATCTCATACCCCTGCTTGAAAGCTGTTAGAATCTATCGTCAGTCCTTCTGTCGTTCCGACACAACTTATGACCTAATACTAGACTGACAGACAATCAGCGCTTCAGCTTCCAGCCGCAGATCCCATATGCTACATGATACCAGACGGTTGTAATATACCCGACGACAATCCTCCAAACCAAACACCACTTGCATATGTGTCCACTCAATCGCCCACAGCGAGAAAGAGGGTGCTTCCAGGCGCAGAGTCAGGATCGACCCCAGCGTTATCCACATCGTGTTCCATGACACCTTCGTCCGACGTCCCTCCGCGTCCTTCCACCGCACCACCTCACCCGTCCACCGACGCGACCAATGGGAAAGAACCACAGACCGACCCGCAAACTCGTACGACACTTGTATCTAATCTTCGTGCCCACAATCTTCTCCTCCAAAAAGCAATCTCCCATATCGACGATGCTGTCCTTCATCTCATGGCAGCCAGATCCGGCATCCCTAATTCCAAAATTCAGCAAGTGCGTGGCGAAGCGAGGAACAGGAAAGATTTATTAGATAGAGTCGATAAGGCTATCAAGATGGCTCAAAATGGCGAACTGCATGAAGAGAGCCAGGGTGGAGATACGAGTGAAGGAGCCAAGTCGGGAGTAGGCGGAAGGTATGTAGCAGTATCCTTCTGATTTTTGTGAGTGCCAAACGATGTCTAATTGGTTTATCAAAGGTTGTATACGAGCTCCGGTCCTGTCGATCCACTCCAGGCCAGAGTAATCTCTGGAAGAACGTCGTTTGTACCCCAAAACGTTATTCATCTATCCTCTGACGCTTCTCTGGACACATCCCAACTCCGCCGATCATCCTCCCAACCTCAGTTAGGCCCCTCTGCAGCGCAACTACAGGTCCCCACGAAAATCTACACGCTCCCCGAACTCATTGAGCGTCGGAAGGTTCTTCAAGAGTCGATTGAATCTTGGCAGAATTTCGCTGCAGAGCTGCGCGCCGCTCAACCACACCTCGAGGCTCAAGCGCAGTCTGGCCCCGGCCCGTCCGATGCTGTATCAACACATACGTCGACCGCAGCGACTACACTTTCGACTCAATCTCAAGAGCCTTCCTGGGCAGCCAAGTACCAAAGAGCACAATTTGAGATCAAACGCCGCGAAGATTTGTTACTCCGGCTGAACCAAGCCATTGCCCAATTCTCTCACCCGACCCCGGAACAATTTGCCGCCCTCGCATCATATATTCCACCTGCACTCGACAAACCTCGTTTTGACGCAGCTTATGCTCATTTTTGCGAGGGGAAATCTATTGAAATGAATACGACCATCATTATGCCGGATATGAAAAAATCCATGATTGATGTATACGCGTTGCATGTCGCAGTCATGCAAGAAGGAAGTTTCGCTAGGGTCGGTCGTCGGGTTACTTTCTTTTGTCGTATTTTGTGTGACGAACTTCAATAGGTGTCAGCTCGGAAGTCTTGGGATGTGGTCGGTGGCCGTCTCGGGTTCATCCAGACAGCTGCAACAGCTACAGAGCCGGCGAGGTCTTCCCCCGAGATAGCTGTTCACCTAGAGAAAACTTACAGAGAGCGCCTTCAGCAATTTGACCATCTCTACGTGAGTTCCGTGATCGAGACCGTCCGGAAGCGGATGGCAGAGCAACAAAAGAAGCCTTGACTGACAGTCGTGGCTATCGGAAGACCATTGGGCCACCCTAACGCAGTACCCTTGTTCACTGCACGGATTTGGTGAGATTCCAGCCCTGCTTCAGAAGTGGCTGGCCTTTTTTTCGCTTAGTGAAGGGGGCCAACATTATTTGCGCCTGCGGTTCTGGTCGGCCATTCTCAGACAGACAATGGATATTTGGCTGCAGATTTAGACCACACAAACATATCTCATTCACTGCTCACTTTGTCCACGTCCACACTACATATAATTCATACCCATGTACCACATGGTACGTTTCGTACCGACCTTGCATGACGGTGAACATTGCTAGTTCGGGAATATCCCTACTCGGACTTAGTCCGCAAGGTAGTCCATGAAAGACAGAAGCAGTATTATTTGCTGGAAAATGTTATTTGCACTGATCTCAAAATAAATAAATATTCAGCCATTGTCGAGCCCTGCCTCGTTATGAAGTCCGTTCGCTCACAGCCTCACACTGGAACGTGGAATGGACTTGCGGTGCTGAGTTGGCCAAAATGCATAAGAAATAACGTGGGCGCTTTCTTTCCAAAACCTTGATAATACATGCCAATCATCATAATTAATGCGTCATGTCTGAAGATTTATACTGCAATCATATTTGGGGTTGCGGTATATCTTGTATCAAGCACTCAAACAGTCCGGCGTTGTCCCAAGAAAGGGAATGGTGACAGCGGTTGTTAGATCGCAGTATATATAGTTGGCAAAAAGTGACGGTATTTATTCGATAACTCTATACAGTAACATTGAAACATAAACATATAATGACACATGGAAATTCGAGAGGGAAAAAAGCGAGACATTCCCAGAGTGAAGAAGCTTCGCACGCACGTTCATACTTGATGGTTCCACCGAGGCAAACAAGGTCTCGAGACTAGGCGGACGAGAGCATTACAGGCAGGTAGCAAGACGCTGGTTGGCTGTCCTGAGGCGCTGCCATCGACGACGACGAACCATGTGGGTCGGGAAGGACGTGCTGCACAGACGTGGAGGGCTCAACTTATTTGTGGGGGGTGCGCATTCAGGAAAAATAGATATAACGAGTATTTCCTTGAATAAAATTGTGTGGAAATACCTTTCCAGGGATGACGTTTGAAAGTCCGCCTTAGTCCGTTATGGTCTGTGCTTAGCAGGTGTTTGGAAGGTCGGACCCAACCTCGCTCCCACCACCAGCATCCTCTGTGCTTGTTGCTGCAGTTGTCCACCCCCTCCCCGCCGTTGCGCACGGACCCCCAATCCCAACAACGTTCTCGGTCGTACATCGTACGTCGAGCTCGCCTGGGCCGTCGTAGCGCTCAACTTGTACCCTAAATCATCCACCTTCTGCCACTAAACCTAGGACGTCGGATTATGGCCGATCGCATGCACCCGTACTCCATGTTTCCACAGAACCTCACAGCCAACTCTCTCCAACAATCCCAGATCCCTCAACAGCCACCGCAGTCTCAGCAACCCGACCCTCAGATGATTTCGGCGCTCTCTAACCCCGAGCATGCTCGCATATGGCAGCAGATGAACCAGCAGATGAATCCATACCGTACCCAACAGTCGAGTGATTTGGTGCCCCCCCAGATGAACCATCAGGCAAGTCTTTCCTTGTGTACTTTTTTTCTCGCCGCCTCCGTTTCGTCTGGGAAAATTACTTGCGTTAATGAGATGTGCATGTCTTATCCGTCTGTGATGGTGATATGTGTGGTCAATCCCCCTTTCCCTCCATTTGGCCGTATATGACATCTTATCACTTGGTAATATGCTGGAGACAGTCGTCTCGCCCAAGTCTATGTCTCACTGAGAACTAGTTTTCACGGAATTACGTTTATACTGACGTTTTCCTTGTTTAGATGCAGGAATTCGCGCGAGCGCAGGCTCTCTCTCATGGTCAAGGCCAACCTATTGTTCAGCAGATCCAACAGTCCTTCGGGCTTACTGCGCAACGCATGAACCCTTCTGGCCCTGTTTTTCACGACCCTCAGACCAACCAGTCCCAGTCCCTTATACCGTCTAATTTCCCCAACATGTCGATGAATACCCAGCAACAAATGAAGGCATCGTTCAACATGAACCCTATGATGCATGCGGCCATGAACAACCCCGCTCTTGCCCGCCAGCTCAAGATGCAGGAAATGGCTCGTCTTCAGCAACCAGGTCTTGGCGCTCAGCATGCGCCGAATCAACCAAGTGGCGTGGACATGTTTGCTTCCACATCTATGCAACCTTCTCAGGACCCAATGCACGGTTCCCCCCACCCTGCTACACAAGCAGTGGGTCCACCTGGTGCCAATCAGGGGATGGTACCTGGGAATCAGCAGTCGAATAATCAGAAGAGAATGATGACGCCAACTGAGTTCCAAGAGAGGAGGGTGTATCTGCACAATCTTATCACCCAGTCTGAGAACAACATTACGTCCCTCATGCAAGCACGTAACGGGAATCCCAATGACCTTCAACTGCAGCAAAAGATCGCCCAACTCCGCACTGAGCATGCCAACCGGAAGGAGATGTATACCAAGTTTGTGGCCACTTTCGGCGCCATGGTGACTCAGCATATGGCGAATGGCATATCACCCCCGAACATGCCTCACATGTATGTCCTTCCGGTTGCAGAATGTATAGTTGTCGTTGATTTTTTGCAGGAATCCAATGGCACATTCCGCCTCGCAGCAGCCGCAGCAGGCAACCGTCTCTAACGCCCAGGCCCAGTCCGGTTTTGTTACCCAGGTTAATCAACCTATCACGGCACAGTATAACATCACCGCTAGCAGTGGCTCATCTCCGATGCCTACGCAGAACCAAGGTGTTTTGAACCAACAGATCCCCATCCAACCTTCGCAGATTGGGCGGCCGAGTACCATTCCTCCTCGAACTGGAGGCACTCCTCACCAAGTTTCTGGTGGCCAACTTCCTACGATCATGTCCCCCAACCTGGGGAATTTTACGACCCAAGGTGGTCAAAATGTCCCCAATCCAACGCGCCAAACACCGGTAATCCTGCCGCTGGATAGGCAGCGGTTCGAAGCCACGTATTCTCAGTTCTGTCGAAGCCAAAATGCGGCTCCCAGCTTTCGCGTGCCAATAGGGGATAATAGGACTGTAGATTTACATCAGCTGCACGCTCATGTCATCGCAGAAGGTGGTGGAAAATCAGTGAGTCATCTTGTACAAGGTTATCCGAAGGCTAATCGTCAACCCAACTAGGTGACATCGCGAGATATGTGGCCGGTCGTTGGCGGTCGATTAGGCATCATTCAGTTCCCTGGAAATGACACCGAACCGCCGCGGTGTGGCCCTGGAATTGCTCAACAGCTACATAATACTTACAATACGTTTCTTCAACACTTTGAAGACGCCTATGTGGTGACGGTCAGAAATCGTTCAACAGGGGGATCACCGCAACCGCGTCCAAACCAAACGAACCCGAATTCCCTCGCCATTGCTAACAATGCAGCTGTTCTTGGGCCACCTGGGAACTCTACGGATGCGTCTCGAAATCAACTCCGTCAAGTTTCCAACCAACAGCTCGTAGCTGCGGCGTTGCGGTATGCGCATGCGAGCGCTCAGGACATGCGCGCTCAACGTGTTCCCGACCATATGATCATCTTTGTGGAGCGTTATCGTTCGGAACTTCAGAGGCTTTACCAGCAACATCAACTGACTATAAAGAAAAACGCAGAGCAAGAGCAACAGAATATGGCGAATATGCAGGGTCCGTTGTCCAATGCACACGAGCAGGCCTCCATCAGTTTGCAGCCTGGTGTTCAGCGACCCCAGGTCAATATGCCACCGAGCGATGTCAAGCCTGTGAATGGATCCTTCACGCCGGACAATGTCGCAGCTGCCCTCAACAGACAGCTTCCCACGCAGGAACAAGTCCAGCAAGCGGCGATGGCGATAGCTCAATTCAAGCACGTATTTCAACAACGTAGTGAGCTCTCTTGGCATTTAATTTGTCACCACTCATACTCGGCCTAAGGACTCCCTGGAATGAATACGCAACCAATCCCGGACGAGCAGCGACTGGAATACACTCAGCTCCTCGATCAAGTACACAAGATGACGTCAGAGCTCGAGGCAAGACTGCACATGTACCTCGTAGTTTTTAAGAACGAAGAGCTTATCCGCAAATACGTCGCCATTGTGTGTTTCTTTGTTTCTTTGTCTTCCACATCCTTACCGTGACTCTCCTTTAGGTGATGACAGTTGCAAGGCAACGTCAGCTTGTGACCACTGCCCCGCCACAATATATTATTAACCTGACCACTCTGCGTACCATGCTGGGTCAAGTCCATAAGATTAACGAGGAATTTGAGAATCGCTGGCGCGCGATGAAGTCGTCTGTTGCTGCCGCTGCCGCTAATTCTCAAAACCAGACTTCAGTCACCTCTGGACCTTCCCGTTTAAACCCTTCTCCCTCTGTGCCACCTGTCCAGAATATATCTCAGATCGCACCCCATGCACCTCCAAATAATGGACGTCCCGTCTCTATCAATCCTTCACCACAACCACAACCACACCTCCAGCCTCCTCCACACTCCCAGCCTCCTCCGTCTCAGTCTCATTCGCAGCCTAACCCGACCCAACCTCCCCCCCAACAACCGATCAAGAAACCTTTCCGTCCCTCCGTTCCACCCAGCCCATCGGCACCGCCCGCCCCAGCCACCATTGCATCTTCTACCCCACCTCCTGCGGCGGCTTCATCCACCCCTGCCACGAGCGCTCCCACTCCCCAAACTGCAGCTGGTTCGCCGCGGACCCCGAAGTCCCCTCCTACGAGAGCGGTTCCCAAAACCAAACCTGCATCTCGAGCTACGCGAAAACTCTCGACCGCGGGTAAAGGTTCTGCTACACCCGAAATGGCCCCTTCTGTTGTTGGAGTGAAGCGTCCACCTGAAGAGGATGTTGCCACTCTTGCCAGTGTGGCTCCTTTGGAAACCGAAGCAAGTAACGCACCATCGCCGAAGAAGGTCAAGACGGAATGGGATGGCGAGCCAAGTGAGGCGCTTATCAAGAAACAGCAAGATGTAGAAAACATCAAAACCGAGGAGGACACTGCTGCATTCTTTAATCGCATGACGGAACTCATTGCCATGAGTGCATCCACGGATAACGAAATTCATCACGACATCGCCTTTACTTTGGATCAGATTCTGGCAGGCGTAGCTCAGGAACCCGTGGATGCTGCTGCAACGGCTGCTGCTCTCTCTGTACATGGAGTTGGGGATGCTGGTCCACCACCCACTGCTCTCTCGCCTCATATGGGTCCCGCCAGCGATCCATTCCTGGAGTATATCGATTTCTCTTCCTTTGCTACTCTCGAGGACCAGGATAACGATTCCAAGGCACCTACGCCTGATCTTGTCCATTCATCCGAAACCAATCCTAGCCCGGAGTCTGGATCAGAGGGTGATTTGTTGGGCAATGCCGGATCGCCTGATAAAACTAAAATTGAAGAGTCGGGTTCTGATCCTCTTCGACTTGGATCTCGAAGAGAGATCGACGGGGGCGAGTCGACATACTATCAGGGTGATGGCTGGAAATGGGAGGGCTCAATGCCTACACTTGACCAACCGTGGGCAATTTCTAATTCATAGTATGATCTCTTGTCGGTTTGTGTTCTGGCTATTTATTTGCTTCCATCTTTATGCTGGATATACTCAACTTTTCTCTCGTTGGCGGCGGCTTGTACATCCCCACCAGACCGGTCCTCCTCCTGTTATCCTACTATTCTCTTCTTGGTTTATGTGTCATTGCTCTGTATTTCTAATGTTGTTCTACTCTGCTATCGCGTATCTTGCTCAGACCTTGGTCTCTTAATGGATAGGTAACCCGGACTGGGTGTAGTGCGTGTTGTGAGTATGATTATACAATGGAATGGCGAATATAATACAGGGTCTATCATTTACTTTAGGCCGTTTGGAGGTTTTAAGGTACCGGCATTGCCGAGTGCCCGTGCTTTCAATAAAGACAGGGGGTCTCGATTCTGTGACGAACCCGCTGACAAAAACGACGAAGGAATTGCGGAACTCTGCAATCTTGCCCTTCTGATGCTTTTCTGCGCGTCATGTTCTCTCCTGGCCTTTTCCCATTGCTCCCGAGCCGCACTCTTGGATTCATCGTCTTCTACTGCGAGTTGTAATGTCTCTGGCAGTCCATACCGACCTTTGAGCTGATCATCGGCCGCGCGTTTCGCAGTGTCAATTTTTTTATCTGCACGAAAACGCTTGCGAACCAGGGACGAGAGCATGTACGGATCACTATTGTAGCGATCGGACACCTCTTGCAGTGACTCGAGTCGAGGTATCTGCACTTTATTGACATGATTTTGAGCTGTCGTCGATTTCTCTAGTGCTGCAAGTGGATCGGCGGGCCCTGCATTGCCGTCGGTGTCTGTGGCCACGCGTCAGAACTTGAATAGGAATGCGAGGAGCGAGAGCAACGGTGTCCGCGTACCATGTATCGCGAAACCACCATTCTCTTCGGGGTTCCATTCCTCGTCTTTCTGTCTCGCGCCTGAGACGACGACATAACGGGTATTCTACTGCGGATGTGAGATGTGACGTGCGCCCGAGACGAGCCGAAGTCACCTGACCTTTGGATCCGTCTGAATCTCGAACCAGCCGTCACACAGGTGGCATTTGCATCGGAAGGAATAGATGGGTGTGGAGTAGTAAGACCCGACTTTCTTCTTCTCTGCATTGTAGCGCACGCCCATCCCGATGTGGTTGTTGCACGTTCCACTGGAGCATATGGTGAGCGTCGGGTTGGAGATAAACTTGGAACTTGAGGTGCTTACCACCAAATGTTGAACGGCAGCTCGAAACGGGTGATCAGGATACCTTTGTCGAGTTTCCGGGCTCGATCGCCCAGGGCATGTTTGCCTGTGACGTGAGGGTGAGTACTAGTCCTCGAACACGATGCAACATGTCAACCTCTATATGCGTTGAGACTCTTGTGTTTCTCGCCGTCGTAATCCGGGGGGTAGTACTTGTTGAACCCTGATGAGAGATGAGCGAGAGTTTCGGATGGTTCGGCAGACCCGACTTTCCTTGCATGACGGTAGACGTCCAAAGGGTGATAATCACGTGAGCACCCAATTAGCTAATATACGGCTCTTGCCGAGACTGTATGCATCCTGAACTTTAATCTTCATTCACCTCATTGATCAACAGACACCTTGGGCACGTCGCATATCATCCGTTGCTCTTCTTTTTTGCACGACTAACGCTGTCCTTCTAGTCACCTTCTGACTCATTCACCTACACCCACCTCCATCAGAATGAGTTACGTCGCCAAGGACGAAAAAGCGTACGACGCAGCCGGCGCTGTCCCTACTGCCAAAATCCACAAAATCCGCATCACGCTGACGAGCAGCAACGTCAAGAACTTGGAAAAGTGTGCGCGATCTTGTTTCGTTCCTCCCGTCGCTTGTCTTACGTCGTGACCCCAGTCTCGACTGATCTGATCAACCGTGCCAAGGACAAGCAACTTCGCGTCAAGGGGCCGGTCCGTCTTCCCACCAAAGTCCTCAAGATCACCACTCGCAAGACGGTACGTGCCCTTGTCCCGTGTATGCACTCGACCTCTTCATCTCGTTGTCTTTCGACAGCCTTGCGGTGAAGGTTCAAAGACCTGGGACCGTTACGAACTCAAGATCCACAAGCGTCTCATCGACCTACACTCGTCTAGCGAGATTGTCAAACAAATCGTAAGTGAAATGTTTACTGTGCATTAAACATCGCTCTGACGACAATTCCTCAGACTTCCATCAGCTTGGAACCTGGTGTAGAGGTCGAGGTTACCATCTCTTCTTAAATGCATACTACACTGTATTATCCATGTAGGGTGGATGTCTTGTGAATTCACCCAACCTCGCGTGCACATGCGTGTGCGATGCACGTGGACTTGTGATAGGGGTTGTCAGCAACGCCTGCCCAATGGAGCCGGGATAGGACTATCGCATCATTGCACTGGAAATCATTTCTCGAGAGGTTTCACTGCAAAATAAACTGAGTTTGACTTCTCCGCTGAAATCCACCATGAGCCAACTTCCCCAGTTGAACATACCTCGGAATGCCAAACCCGCCCGATCATGTCCATCCTCGCAGAACGAGTGAGCCATAGTATATTACCAGCTAGGTCTAATAAGCGTAACAACCGTCAAGTCCGTACATTAAATTACCATACAGTGATGTCCCTACGGTATCATCAAGAAAAGAGTGGAAATCCGAATCTAACGAAACGTAGAATGGGTTAATATGCGAATGGCAAGCATAGACGAGGTGGTGGACACAGAGAGAAGAGAATAGTTATAGGTAGACAGCATAAGATCCAATGACTGGTCGGTGGTCACTCCGGCCCTCTAGGAGACGCATTTCCCGATCGTCCAGGCTGCTGTAATTCAGACAGACGACCTCGCCTTTCGAAATGTGAGGCGTGGGGACGAGCGTCGATACAGCAGATTCCTGGGTAGCGAAACTCTGAAACGTATCTCTTCGGAAGGGAAAGAAACGCCAGCGATTCAAAGGTGGTATTGGGTCCTTGGGAGGGACAGGGGGTGGACAGTCCTGAAGACCATCACTTCGAAGGGCAGAATGCAATGGGAGCGAGGGTGAATCCGAACTTGGCGCAGCGTCTGTGGAAGAGGCGCGCGTGGAGTTATCGGAGCCCTGTGTCGATGGACGCAGAGAGATGTGGGCATCATGTTGTACCTGGTCGACGGGTTCTATTGACCTGGTTCGAGAGGGATTCCGAATTTGTTTGGGTATGTTTAAAGAAAGTGGCCGATTACCCGGAGTTGTCTTCGTCGCCGGACGACTGAAATAGTCTTGTTTGACAGAGGACGTATCAGTATTCGGCGACCCCCCCGAGTCGCGTCGAACTCTAACTGAGAATGGTCGAATAGCTTGCGAGATGAGAGTGCCAACCCGAGTCCGCTGTCTTGCCATTTCTACTATATCTGGTTCCGCATCGCCCACGTCAGGCTTGACCGTCGACTTCCACAGAATGCGGTCGCACCTGTCATAACCCCAAAATCAATCAGTAAGTCAATCTCGGCAAAAATTGTACTAACCAACTGGGGACTCGCTGTTTGTGAGAAGAATCATAGACAGCAATATCGTCTTCATCACCAATAGGCTCGATAGGCGTTGAAGGGGCAGATTTTGTAGAAAACCCTCGTGATGATGGTCGAGGAATTATGATACGCTGCTTGGGAGGTGGTCCCAAATGTCCGACTGTTTCGGATGGAAGTTCAATGGGGCTTGATGGAAGATCTTCAACCGAAGGTCCAGACGATGGAGGGTGTTCGACAATGTCTGGAGATTTCGACCTTGCCATGATGTCCCGTAGACCATTTTTGTTCCGCAGCCACTTAGCCATCGGGAACGGTGGAGGCGATTGTGAAACAACAGCCGGCGAGAGCAACGATTTCCATTTTGCTTTCGCTTTCTGAGCGGCTAAAGCCAAGGCCACCCGTCCACCTTCTGCTACCGTCGGGTTTGGGGGGAACGCAGCAAAGTAATCTTCGTCTTCGGGCTCTGAGGCAATGCCCCTGGAGTGTGAGGTCCACGCGGATGATAGCGAACGCGATTCGCCCTCGGCATCTTCCCCGTTTTCATCATCCTCGCCACCCTCTCTTTCTGTCTCATTACCGTCTATGGGAGAGCGCCTGCTGCGCCGTCGCTTTGTTTTGGAACGGCTTACTACGTTGTATTTGAAAGTTGGCGGAAAGTTGATAGGTGCTTCCTTAAAACCGGAAAATGCCGAGTTTGTTTCCATTTGCCGTTTCAGTTGATCAAATGCGAATGCCTGTGCATATTCTGCGGGCACCTGTCTAAAGAGCCCAAGTTATGGATAAAGAGGCACGTACCGTGTCTAGAAATCAGCCAGTCCGCATGCAATCGGGTAATGTCTAATCGGAAATTCAAGTCGCCGCAGAGGAACGTATAATCGAATCTATCTGTGATATCTGGTAGATTGTAAGATCACACTATTCGGAAGTCGTTCGAGAATCCGCTTACCCTCTCTCGTCGTTCTGGGATCATCGGGATGCAGAAAATCGTCCACCGCAAGTTCAGCCTAGAAACAAGTCAACGATGTGTAACCAGCATTGTGGCCCGCCATGAATAAAACGACCTTAATCTTCGCCAAATTTGCAAGCCGGTGTTGGACCTTGCCTTCGTGTGCTGCAAATGGATTGTCATGAAATGAAAGGTCGCAGTGATACACTACACACCAGCTAAATGAGCATTCAAGAACAAGAATGTGGAACCGTCGATTTTGAGGCTAATACCAACCCCGCCTTTGTTACCGACACGTCCACCGATTAAACCAGCAGTGACAGCCGATTTCGAGAACCCTGCAAATGCCGTGAGCTGGTACCATCGCCAGGTAAGCATGAGCCTACCTTCAACTAGGCCACGCAAGTCTCGGTGTATGTAAACCGAAAGGTATAATCCCATCATCCGCTCTTTCACCAAAGGTATGTACGGTCCCATTTCTGACTCTTTAACAGTTACCCGACGATGCAGCGAATGGCGCTTTGGCGACGCTAAAATATCCTTGGATGCATATTCACCCTGCAGCTGAGAATTCGCTTGCGTTCGGTGGCACAACCAGTGTTCCAGCGTAGACGTCCAACCAGAGTGATGGTGATTCACCACAATTTCGTCCGGAAGATCGTCGGAACTTTTCCACCCACGGCCAGTTTCGTCTCGATCCTTGTCCTTGCGCTTGAGGCTTTGTAAATGATGGAAAAGTTTCTCGTGGTCCCGGTCGTCATTCTTATCTTTCTCTTTCTCCTTATCGGACACACCAAGTTTGATGCCAGCACCAAGACCCATAGGGATACCTGCGGAACTGTTCATGATTATTCACGAGGCACAACTCAGGATCCTACCAGACGAACTTGGGCATTCTTGCCCTGCTCTTCAGAAAGGTTAGTTGGGTTGGAATAAAAGCAAACTGAAAGCACGCACACTACGATGAGATGATATGGGTGCATAGGTTCCGTAGACAATGCAGGGATGGTTGGTACGTCATCTGGGCTGCGCCTGCAGTTGCCGTGTGGGAAAACGGCGCCCAGCAGTTCTGCCAGATCGCCCTGTAGGCCAGTATAGCTCAAATCAAGACTAACACTTCAGAAATACCTTTGGCAGAGAGTCGTGCATGTTCCATGTCAATATCCTGATCTTTAGAAACTTTTGGAGCTTGGGTGACGGAAAGGTAACGTCATTCTGAGGGAACGATGGTAGAGCTGCTGTTGCAGGAGACGCGGGGAACAAAGACTGCAATCTCGCGAAGACAGTCTGTTGACCTAGATGGAGCGTATAATTCGCGTCAAAAGGGTAACAGACGTGGCGAATGAACTGGAAAGCACCTTGACGCACTGAACGAGGTTGTTGCGGGATAGTTCGAGGCTGTTGGGGGACGTTTGTGAGCATTGTATGCCCAGAATGAGGGCCTTTTGGCCTGCTCTTAAGGCTCAATGTCGAGGCAGTGATCCAGAAGGAAAGGAAGAGAACATGAGCGGTGGTCGCGGTCAGTGTTAATAATAATCTGTTCGATGGCGGTTCTAATTACGTAATCGATTACCCTAACCTAGTAGTTGTGAGCCACTCAGACTCCCAGTGTGGCGTGAAAATGTAGCCGATCAAGATGATCAACCGTCAGAATCATATCTGCTGTGCCATGGACCTCCCAGCATCGACCCCATTCTCGGGGTAATGAGCCGCTATCTATCATAATACCCTTGACCCAACATGTACAGCCGCAAACCTGAAGTTTTCTATGCGGTAGTCAACACCTATTTAGTAGTCCTCGAGGCAATGCGCTATTTGTTGAGACGACCACGCCGGTCTTACCCTTTGCGGCTGCTCGGAAGTGAGACCTTTCTGGTGAGAAACCCACCAATCTCGATTGAGTGTATGGTTGTTCAAAGATAAGGCATAGAATTGAAGTTCGGATCAATGACATATTAACGTCTGACCGGGTGTGGGTAGCCCTCAAGAATTCAAAGCAAGGGAATGATTTAGTGTGCTGCCCGCGTTCTGGACGAAAAAAAAAGGTTCGAATTCTGGCTTCAGAATTCAGACAAGAGAGGACATGAGGCAGCCCATCGACGCGTGCGAAAAGAACGTGGCAGCTGCATAACGGAGACTCGTGTTCTTCAGTTTATTGCTGTCGCTACGCCGTTTCGCTCGCAGTAGGCGGAACGATGAAGAATGCATGTCAGCTGGCTGGGCATGATAAATTACAGAAATTCCAGAAGCAACGTCCCACAGAACCCCTCCTCCACACTGGCGTCATCCCCTATCCCAGAAGCAATCCGACATCGTCCTGCTATCTTCTGGAATCCTTCTTGAAGTATTCGCTATTTATCGCAGTCGCCTGTGCCATATCAAATACGGTCTCTCCCACACCTAGGAAACGCTCAGCCAGGGAGCGGATGGTTGGGTCTGTAATCCTGTTCGTCTCGACGCTGGAGTCGAGTGGGTCAGCCTCAGAAAATGAAAAAGGGAAGATGAAACTCACGCGAACCCACTTGAGCGTCGGATTCCAGCAATGACCGTTGACAGTAAGATAGCGTCCGCAGCATAGTGGACAAAGCGACCAAGAACCATGTTGTGATGAAGGACGTGTGATTAATGAGGATGTTTGAGACAATTTCAGACGGATACTGCGCACTGCGACAGTGTTTGTTGGAGAGTGTGAGACCGTTGAGGATGGCTGCCGAGCAGAGCGAATGTCAGTCGTGTGGTCGCAGGCTGAAAGTTACCAGAAAGGAAAATCTCCTAAGACCGAATTCAAGCGAGTTCTGTCCAGCGACTATGCACACAGAAGCAGTACTACGCGGTCAGCAGGTGGTCCTGGTTCCTTCCATTCCAGACCATGTCGAGGTACATAACCTTTGTGTTTTCACTTCCCACAACTGAATCTATCGCATTAGAACTACTACCGTTGGATGACTGATCCACGACTGCTCCAGGATACAGGTACTGATCCCATGACTCTGGAAGAAGTTTATGAAATGGAGAGTACGTCAATCGCGACATGGGATCGTTGAACGACAAGCTGAGGTCATGCAGAGCACTGGCGAGAAGATCCTGATAGTAAGCCGTGCTAGTCTCAGTTCAGACAGACATTCATGTCACGGGGCAGAGCTAACGTTCATCATCCTCGCGGGTGGGGAAGGCGAGGGCGACATTGCATCCCTTCCGATGGTTGGTGACGCGAACCTTTTTCTCAAAGGCGATCCTAGTGACGAAGACTTTGAAGCGGAGGTTGGCGTGATGGTCGCAGGTATGTCATCATGGCATCGTCGAGATCACGCAGATAAATCACTTCCCATGACCTCCAGAAGAAAGCTATCGGGGCAAGGGCGTGGCACTCGAGGCAATGAAGCTTATGCTGTCATACGTGACTGGATCGCCTGCGTCCTTTTCGAGTCCAACGATGTCACCGGGGCCAAATCCCCCTTTCCCCTTGCCAATACGACCAGAGAGCCTAGTAGTGCGGATGCGGCAGGAAAACGAGTCCAGCATCAGACTGTTTGAACGGCTTGGCTTCGCCGAGACCAAAGGAGCTAATGCGTTTGACGAAAAAGAGATGCGGTTCCGCAAGGAGAGTCGCACTCGCACTGCCCCCCCGAACGAGTGTCCATATTTGGGATAGCTATTGTCCGAGTCATAGTATCTTTATTATCTCCCGAGCGTATAAATACGCGTTGCGAAGTATCCCCAAGGCTTCGTTACCTACCATCATATCGGCGACGTCGTTCGAGGCCAAGGAACGTCCAAGCACGCGAGAAAGTCCGCCAGGTAGAGTGATTGGTCAGCGACTGTTTGTGTGTGTTTTGACGTCCTTCTTTATCTCTGGTTTATTTAAATAAGCACGTTGCGAACGCGTCTCTCAGGCTCCACCATGTCGTTGTAAGTGCCATCGATGCTCCATTCTCTCATTTATCTCACCTTTCTTAGAGCGAAAACATTCGGACATATACCTGATTATCCCCCTGGTTCCACCTTCAAAAGCAGGTATGCGTCCGTCCACAGCATTATCCGGTTTATAACATATTCACGCATATCCAGGGATGAGCTATTGAAGGCTGGGGTGCATGGTCAATCTCAGGCAGGAATTCACGGAGACGCGGAAGGTGCCTATTCAATCTGTCTCTCTGGGGGCTACGAGGACAATCAAGATAATGGAGACATCATGTATGCCACTTTGCCACTATTGAGAGATGCGCGTTCTCATTGTCGTTTGTAGCACTTACGTCGGCTCAGGTATGTTCTGTACAATGATGATAGCACATCGTTTAAACGACAATGCTAGGTGGACAGAATACGGATGGCGTATGTCTGCTTTTTATAGACAAGCTTATTGCCACTGACGTCTTCCCAGACGCAAATCGAAAACCAGTCAATGGAAGATCCTCGAAACAAATCTCTATTGGTAGATTTCCACACGACTCGCATATCGCTGTGCCTTACATTCCATTAGGTTTCTAGCGAGACAAAGCGGCCAGTACGTGTAATAAGAGGTAAGAGTGGCTCCAGCTATTACTCGCCGGCCTCAGGGTGAGTAATTAAATATGTCGACGGTTGTGCATGGATTCACGTTGGTCAACAGATACAGGTATGATGGGCTCTATGTCGTTGATTCGGTGCGTGCCATGTTTACTTTCGCGTGCCACTTCCTTATGCTTGCCCAGGCCGAGATGAAAGCCGGGAAGCGAGGTTATAAGATGTGTTTCTTTAAACTTAGGGTAGGTTATCGCAGTCTGCCAAGTTAAGCTCACTAAAGGTTCGACTATTAGAGAATGAGGGAAGAGGGAGACGGTCCTTTGCCCACACGACGCCTCCTCACTACAAAGAAACTGACCGGTATGCTCAGAAGAGCAGGAAACAAATGATGTGGACTTTCCCAGTTATCTATCCGCGTCGCAATGCTTTTGTTCTGCTATCGATATGCTGTAACATCTTTTGCATCTCATCTTCGCCCTGACTATCAAAGTGTTTCTAGTGGTTGGATCCAAGTTAGATGGATCAGGGTATATATCAACCAGTGTTCCAACGTGTACTAGTATGAGATGCTTATGAGATTGGGTGCATACCCGTGGAGTTGAGTGATCCCCGAATCCCAAGTATGATAAGTTTGAGATGATTGGTGAGGTAGAGCAAAGTCTCGAATGTGAATGGAGCAAAACAAACAACATATGAAAAATCAGAAAACCGCAGCAGACATCATTGCGGAACTAAACGACCGTAGTAGCGAAAGACTGAACTGATGGGGCATCCTGCAAGCGGTCGGTATTGCTCATCAGATGTTCGACGAGACTAATCACCAACGGTATGCACATGGGTCAAATGGCAAATTTGTGCGTATCCGAACCATCTACAACGCAAGAAAATCGGCAGAGTACGT
Organism: Fistulinella prunicolor; assembly: GCA_038089875.1. Classification (NCBI taxonomy): domain Eukaryota; kingdom Fungi; phylum Basidiomycota; class Agaricomycetes; order Boletales; family Boletaceae; genus Fistulinella; species Fistulinella prunicolor. The sequence continues at coordinate 16,575 of JBBPLP010000062.1, read as the reverse complement.
GCTCAGTACTCGTAGTGTTCGTCAGGAATGCTGACGATGCTTTGCGGGCGGGGCTTTGAGGGCGAAGTGCCTTCGAGAAGGTTGACGATGTCTTCAATTTCATTTCCGGGAGTCCGGGGTTCAGAATGAAGGCTGTCCCCGTTGTTGTTTACTTCACTTGCGTGTGGATCAGCGGGTTCGGGAACGGAGTCCTCATGAGTTTCCAAATGGACTTGTTCGTGTTTGTGTGCAGCCTCCTCTGGAAGGTTCTGAGCAACGTGCTCATGGCTGAGAGCTTCTTCGGCAGGATATTCACCTCCCTGCTGCTCAGGCTGAACCCCAGGATCAGAATGCAGCTCTTCCTCTGCGGGGTCATGCGTCGCATGACTGATGGCTTCTGAGTGGCCATACGTATCTTCTGGCGAACAATCGTCCAGCAGCACAGTTATCTCTGTCTCGTGCCCGTTCTCCACATGATCAACCACCAGGCGGTCCGAGTCACGAGAATGGTCAGAGTAAGCAGAAGGAGGATCAGCCTTGATATGGTCCTTCGTGTTGGCCACCTTCGGTTTCACGGTCGCACGTCCAACCTTTAGTTTCGACGTTCCTCGGGGAGTCGAGATATGAGCCCCGGTTGAAGTGGATTTTGCCACCCTCGCGGGGCTTGTAGTAGGGGGAGCTGGTGAGCGCGCTTTGGACAGTGATGCAGCCGTAGGCTTGCTAAGCCTTTCTGCAGCATCGCTGCTCAGCGTCACTTTCTTGACGGGAGGCGGGGGTAGAGGAGGAGCATTACGAGAACGTGCAAGCGATGCGGCAGTAGGAGCGAAGAGACCGGAAGATGGCGTTTTCGGTCTTGCGACAGACTGATGTTGTCCGGCTGATGACTTGGGGCGTGAGGGAGTTGATGGTGCAGTTTTGGGAACCGCGCGTGCTTGGCGCGTCGTGGAGGGATTCGATACAACGGACTGGCCAGTATGTTGGGGCTTGAGAGGTTGCGAAACAGACGCGTGGAGGGACGTCTTTGGAGGAGAGCCAGTCGCAGACTTGACAGACTTGTTGGCGGCAGGGGAGCGATGTTTTTGGGGAGACACTGGTGCCCGCCGCGTTCCGGTTGTGGATATCGACTTCCCAGTGGCAACGGCTTTTCCTTTGGATGGAGGAGACTTTACTGGTTCCGGTGATCTAGGTGTTGGAGTGGTGGGGATGTCCGCTGGGGGAGTGGGGGTCGCGATGGGCTCAGGGCTGAGGACGGGGGACTTGGACATGCTAGGAGAGGGTGAACTGGAGAGTGTGGGTGCGACTAGTTTGATATCAGCGGATGTCGGGGGTTTGGGTGGCCATTCCCTCTTCTCCTTGGCTTCTTCTTTCGCACCATCACCAGCTATTTGTGACGAGACACTGGAGCTACGTGGGGCCACGGGGGCAGCGGGAGAAGCTTGTCGTTTTCCCTGTTGCTCGAAGCGGCCGATGAGGTTGGCAACGCTCTGACGTGGTCTCTCGTCGGGCAGAGGCCTATGGATGGGGTAAAAAGTAGGGTATGAGTGCAAGATCGGACAAGGCAAGGAGAACTGACATTTCACGCTCTCCTGGAGTCGAAGAAGAGAAGAAGGAAATGAATGAAGTACAGACTTGAGTGTATCTAGAAAGTGAATATTAGCGAGTGAGAGATGTGGTCAGGGCGATGGTTGCGGTTGCCGTTCAAACTTGAAAGCTTGACGATCCAACCAGCGACACTCCCGCTTTTGGTAGCAGCATCGATGAAACAACACAACGTCTTTGTATCTTCGACCCTGGCAGTGTTTTATCGTACATCAAGTTCGCTCGGAAATCCAGTCCTCAAATCTCTCCTTCAACGCAACTCCCGACGTCGCCATGTGCCAAAAGTGGCCCGCACCCGTCACAGTCACCGTCCTCAACTGTGCTCTCATACCCTCCGTCGTCTTGAGTGACTCGGTCCAGGCGTCATATTGGGAACGGCTCGTAAAATCATCTCGGTCTCCGTGGACGATGAGTAACCGAGCGCGCACATCACGCAACAGGGACGTCAACGCCGAGGAGTACATCTTCGAATGAAACAGGGTCAACAGTCCCCTCGGTCCAAGAGGATACGACAGCAACACATAAGAAGTCTTGATGGGCGGGGGCAACACGGGATGCAGCGTCACTATCAGCGAACCATGAGAATACCCCTGTTGTTCAGCTCGACCCGAGTTGCACCCAGACATTTTCGAGGACGGCGCACGATAAAGGTCACGGAGTTGACTTGTGGATGTCCCTCCAAGAACTGCTGAACCAACGCTTCCAGATCACTACCTTCCGTCTTCCCAGTGAAGGAAGGCCAGCCGGTTGACTGTCCGACGCCCCGAGAGTTGTAGTAGACCACGTAGAAATCATTGTCCTGCAAGCACTTGACGATGATCTGAATAGTCCTGTCCCAGTCACGTCGCTCCAACGGTCCGACGAATACACTCAGCGTACTTACGGGTCATCCATACATCCACCGAGTCGTGACCATGGATGGAGGCAGAATGCGACTCGAGTACACTGGTGTTCCTGCTTGGGTTGTGAGGTAGCGACTTCGAGCGAAACGCCTGTCTTCAGCGGGATAATGCCATGGGATATGGACATCATGAACAGAACCGAATACGGGTCGTTTTCTGTACCAATATCGACTTCCTTTTCAAGCCAACTAATCTTTGACACTTACCATCACAGCGAGTGTCTACCCACTCGGATTTACTTCAACCTCGATCTCAACTTCAGCGTCAGAGTTGGTATTCCTGAACTGATGCTGGTGTTCTCGACACGGACCTGACAGTAGGTCCGACGCTGACTGTTTCGCATGCCCGGTGTCTAACCTATAATTCAGAGCTCCAGGTTCAGCACAACAATCCGACAGCCATAGGGAATGGCCGAGACTCTCTTATCCCTGTTACTCGTCAACTCCTCCGCAAAAGGACCCAGTCTAGTCTTCAGATGGCCGCCAGTACCCCAATCGTCGTCTAGACTCATTCGTCCATTGCCTCACATCTGTGGGTCAGAGCTCGACAACCCATGGAGAGCAGCTCATCACAATGTCATTTCCACTGGCGCCACGGATGAATTCGAACAAAGAAATCGCTCTCACCACGACCTCCCACGGGACACGGGCGACCACGTATGGCTAATGCCGTCTACGGCCCGCGACCGAGCAAAGTCTTTTTCCAGAAACACGCAGCTCCCTTCATCCGGCCGCAGTTCTCCCTCCAAGGGCGATGCATTCGACGACGATTATGAAGAGGGTGCAGTGACTGACGAGTATCACAGCATATTCGATTATCCAACACAATTTCTTTCCAAAATGCTTTGTCCACAGAGAGCCCTTTGTCATCAGAAATTCGAGCTCGTCATTGATGACCTAGCATTTATTGGTCACCCGGTAGCGGCAGAGGACGACGGGATATGGCGTTTTAAATCGGAGAAGAGTAAGTCTAATTCCAGGGGAAGGGGTTCAAGACATCGGGATGGAGATGACAATAAATCCGAGAGGTCGGCCAGCGGAGAACTACGCCCTTTGCCTCAAAGCCGTGGCTCGTGGCTGCACATGTTCCATTTCGTTCTGGTACTGGATTTGCCTGATCCTTCGTCATCGGCCACTGGAAATGTTTCCAAGTACTTTCATGTGATCTACGAGCAGATTGCATTCACGGTTGCTGCAGTTCTATTTCAAGAACAAGTGCTCTCAAACTTTGTGGAGGAAGAGTGCGATGCCCTTGGCGTATTGGAGGCGGAATACATTGCCAAAGGTATTGAACTTGCGAGGTCCTAGTCACAACAGGCTGACGGCGTCAGGCGAGGCTTTCTCAAAATACGTTTCGCATGCACTTCAAGTTTCCTCTATTGCGGCAGCCATGAAAACACTCTTCGAATCTATCAAGTCGTCCACAATGGCATGCATCGCACTCAACAACCTTCCTCTAGAGCTACAACTCCCCCCGTATCTAGACCACCTTCTACACAACGAAGAAGAGTATGAACTCGATTTTGTAGACCATCAGGAAGACGAGGATGAAGCAAGAGTGTGGGGTCGCGATCTTAATTTTGGATGGCGTCTGCCAGCACTGGCTCCATGGAAGAGCCTACTTCTTCTCGATGCCGACGACGCTCTCGATCCGTACACAAACCTCAGGGGTCCGCATGTGAGACCTGACGAAAGGGATCATGCAGACCGTCTAATTAAGTTTCTGGAAACTGCATCCGTTACTCTTTCGTATGTTTGCCTGCTCTCACTTGAATCGCACGTGTTGACATATGTCTTGCTCAGGCTTGCAGACATGGCCAGCCTGTTGGACTGGGACTTGGAGTCCGAAATATTTCCAGCAGTTCGTTGGCTTGTCCATCACAGAAGAGCAAAGCTTGTGGATGTTGTTCACAACGGTCTGAAGACCATCTTTACCCTGCCTCCCAAGTTCGATGCTCCGTACGTGAATATCCTTTCCTAAAAGAATACTTTCTCTCATCATGGTGTATGAAGGTTGTCTCGTTTGTCTACCGAATTCAAAGAAACCTTTCCTCAGCCTATTGTTCCGCCCCTTCCATCTCTCTTGGCGACCATCTCGATGGCGAGTTCCAAACAGACCGACAACCATTTCTTTGCTGCCGTAGTCCGTTCCAAAGAGCATATCCCGCTCTATCACGACGTTGTACTCTGGATGCTGAAACGCGATCTTATATATACTGTCCACCTTCACGTACGGATTGTGGCGACGTCGGAGCTCAAGATTCGTGTCCGCGAGGCTCATGAACGAAAACTGGAGCGATTGGGCGGCAGGTACCTTCGCGGACGCAGGCCAAGCAAGATTCTTGAGTCCGAATCATCCATGGACAAAAGACCTGGGAATCTTGGCGTCGCATGGCTGTCATTGTCACCGAAGAGTGCACGACGCTATTCTAGACATGCACCTTCTATCGATTCGGAGTCGGGCAGTGAGGCTGCAGGATCATATATGGACAGGGAAAAGGACGATGACGATACCACCGAAGAATCTGACGAGGACAACGTTGGATGGGGGACCACTGAGGATACTATCTCTCCATCTATGATAAGTGATCCGGGGACTGCATCTCCGCTAGAACGGAGGTGGCTTGCCGCGATGTCCGAGGGCAAGGATGGGTACATTGCAAGGCGATTCGAGTTGTAAGCATTTATTTTAAACAGTCAGGCGGCAGCCTTCCTGATACACCTCACAGAATCAACCAATACTTTGACGGGAAGCGGACTGACGACGAGATTCTCTACCGGGCAGAGATATCAAGGAAGCAGCTTCGCGAAGTATTGCATCATTACGAGGAATATGTGAGGCTTTCCCTACTATTTGACGTCCACCTGGCCTAACTCTGGTTACAGTTACAAACATTCCTACATCCCGCATGATCTTCAGATTACACGTTTGTCATTACACGGCCTCTAGTTCACGAATTGCTATGCATAGTCCCTATGTACCCATCCGAAAAAATGTTCTGCTTTGTTGCAGTCGAAGAAGCCGCTCCCCCCATCCTTTACCCATCCATCCTTCAGCGGAACATCTGGAAAGTACTTCTGCTTCAACTCCAACCAGTCTTGGTCAGCTGCGACCTGAGGCGCAACAATGAAGAACCTCTCATGCCCCTTCCACATGTCATTCTCCACTGCCACGGCTCTCACAAATGCCTCTGCAGATGAATCTTCTTGAACGTAACTCCAGAGATCACCCTTCTGGCGCTCGTGGACTTCTCGGTACGCTCGAGATCTTGTTGGGACTGAGAAGTGGAACCGGAGACTAGCCACTCGCATATTCGGGTACCTTCGAACAATCGTATCGGCTTGCATCTCGGCCACCCTGCAAAGTTGTACATATATTTTCGATGAGACCAAACGTGGCGATAGAAGAGTGTTCACAATTTCGAAAGCCCGTACGGTTCGTCCGGGAGTGTTGGATGAGACTCGTCTATCGGGAAGTAGTCGAACTGGGGCTGAACACTGAAGGTAGCGCGGAGGACGTTCACAGATGACGCCTGCGCTATGCGCTCTATCCCGAGCTGTGAACACGATACAGCTTAGGCACAAGCACTCGCACATGCGATACGAGGCGACTTACTTCCGCAGCGGCGCGCAACACATTCCAGGAGATCACCACGTTGCTACACACGGATGTAATGTTCATCTCAGAACGGAGCCATCGGCGACGCTGAGAATCATATCAACATCTCTCACCGGTTGTGCGTGTTAACTTTATAGTCGATCGGCTGGTTGACACCAGCGAGCTGCACGACAGCGTCGCAACCATTGAATGCCCTGAGCGCTTCTTCAAAGTCGGTCAGATCTGCAAGGACGAAGGTGAAGTGTGGATCGTGGCGGAACTCGGTGTCTTCTTTGGCGACGTTGTCGACTCCGACGACGATATGGTCTGTCTGGAGGGCCCTCAAGACGACGCGTTGGCCAACGAGGCCGTTACATCCGGTCACTGCAATCTTCATTGCCACGCAAGTACACCTGGGAACTTGGAAGATGAAGAGGGTCCGGCCCAGGCGTCCCACGGGCTAGATGCTTTTTCGCTCTGCGGGCAGTCGCGGGAAGATCGGACGTTGTCCATAGCATTGGCAACCACACCACTGGATAAAAATACAGCATCAACACGACCCCTGATTCGAACTTGACGTGCCCGTAGCGTGGAGATCATGATTAGCGTGTGCGATCCCTGTTGATATCCCTATCTGCGGGTTCGGATGCATTCCAATTCAAAACGAAAGAGGATGATACTGCGCAGATACTATCGGAGTACATGATACAAATACAATGACGTTCCTTCTTACCGCACACTGCATTTACAACTTGGAGCCAGCGACGGCATCGTTGTAGCGCTTTTCACCCTCTTCCCAGTTAATGACGTTCCAAATCTTGCTAAGGTACTGATACCACGGCAGGAGCAAATCAATCCTGTCGTCTCGCGGAACCGTGTGGCTTACTCACCGCACCCCTGTCATTGAAGTACTGCAAATAGTACGCATGCTCCCAGACGTCGATGCCGATGATGGGGACATGCGTAAGAACGGGATCCTGATTGGCTGTGGTGACGACGTCGAGATTCTTCGTCTTGGGATTCCAGGCCTGCCAGAATGTGAGAGGGAAAAAGGGCCGCATCCTTGTGAGGATCATACGAGCCACGCCCAACCAGAGCCTTGGATGGCGGCCGCGGTGGAGTTTAGCTCCTTAACCAAGTCGTCGAGACTGCCAAAGTCACGTTTGATGGCATCTTTCAAGGGCCCATTCTTGAGGATACCCCCGTTGCCCCTGACGTGCTTGCCATCAGGGGCAGGCGTCAGGTTCTTCCAAAAGAGGGAGTGGTTGATATGGCCACCACCGTTGAAGCGGATGGCCGACTGAAGGGCGATGCGTTCTTTAGGGGTAGTCGCCCTGGCATAGTTGTTCTCGGCAGCGTTGAGGGCATCAACATATGTCTTGTGGTGCTTGTCGTGATGCAGCCTCATAATCTCCGCAATGATGTATGGTTCGAGTGCATCGTTGTTGTAAGGGAGGTCAGGGACGGTGTGTGAGCCAGACATGATGGTAGACAACGCAGCCGTGATGTCACACTGACTTGGTCGTTAAATCGAATGAGTCGTGCACAGCATGACATGTCGCCCATGGGCAAATCCCTATTTCATCGCATCCCGTACATAGGGCCAGTCAGGGGCCCAGCTAGACGGATATCCGAGCGCATATCCCATGCACTTTCCTCGCAGCTCAGGAGGCGGTCTCCAATAAGCAGGTGGCGGTCTCTCCTTGACAGCCTTTTGACGTTTCTGTTTCTTGCCCACCGACCCTTTGTGATCAGGAATAGACTTCACAGGAAGAACGGTGCAAGAAACCCGGGGCTCGTGGGGTGAGGCTGCAGGGCTTTCACTGGCCCGTGGGTGTCGATGTTGGACCCGCCGGACGACCGACCTTGTGCGAGCCTCTTCGACGAGTAACAAATGTGGTAGCGGTCGAGCAAGAGACGCGCTGGCGAGTGGCGCCTTGGTTTCAACAGACTGCAAAAAAGGATATCTCAGCCATGACATCAGACGGATCATCCTGCCAAAATTATAACCTTGGGAACGACCTGTGGTGTCAAAACAGCCACTTCTCGCGGTCTTTCTATCTCCACTGCGACAGCCAGTGCGCGTAACCTACGCGTTTCAGCTTGCATCTCGTCATCCTCACAGTCGGGCCCTCTTGATCTGGAGAGACGATAAGACAGATCGGGACGCTCCGGGGACAAGAGATACATACACAGGCATTGATTGTGGGCTGGGGTCTAAAGAGATATATTGCGGGTGTTTCATGCTAGATATGAGGCGGAATGCTGTTGGACATGAGAACATGCGTTCCCTGTAAAAAGGTGTTTACCAATTCGACCATCCTCATTTCCGCAGCTTTCTGGTGTCCTCCGGCGCCTTTTGGCTGTTGCCAAAGTAGATGTTTCTGCGAGCACACCTGCCCAGGTATTTTGTAGCAAATTGTCCAGGTCACGTTTGAGGGAGTGACTGTTCTCATCACGAACCACGGAAGTAGCTCCTGCCCGACGAGCAATCTCCGAACGTGTAGTTATCTCCACGTCCTGCGATAGCGAATGTGGATTAGCGAACTTGGATACCATCCAGAGCTGAGAGCAACTAGTCGTATGATGTGAGAACAGCAGGAGTTGTTGTGATTTGTTACTGTATACGAGGCTTGCAATCTGGCTCGGATAGATCCCACCATCGAAAGAAAATGAGTGACGAGGAACACTTGTACGGCTTCTCTACTGACGACAACGACTCTTCGGACGAGGAGATTATCGTACAGGATGAGGTTGACGTCGGAAAACTGCCTACGGTGGCAAAGGACGATGCAACTGTGCAGAAAAAATTAGAGCGGGCCCAGCGGCAGCCAGTGCGTCCAGCTCTCTCCAGCCAACCTCGTCCGTCCGTGCTCATCACCACCACAGAAACACGACAGAGGCGTCATCTCGATCAGTCGTCTACCGCATGGTTTTTACGAGGATCAACTCCGGGCCTATTTCTCGCAGTTTGGCGAGGTATCGCGTCTGCGCATGTCCCGGAACAAAAAGGTCGCTGTCCATCCTCTTCTTCGCTGCTCTCCATGCTGACGCTACGTCTCTCAAGACCGGAAAGTCGAAACATTATGCATTCATTGAGTTTGACTCGTCCTCCGTCGCGCAGATCGTTGCGGAGACGATGGACAACTACTTGCTCATGGGACATATCCTCAAATGCAAAGTCATACCCAAAGATGAGGTCCATCCAGAGCTGTGGGTCGGCGCAAATCGAAAATGGAGACCGGTCCCCCGGGATCGTATAGCCAGGGTACAACATAACAAGGTGGGACACACGCATACTTGTATACATTCACACAATCGTGTCAGGCTGACCGTCTATTCATGATACCCAAAGACACGAACGGAGGACAGCATCAAAAAGGCGGAAAAACGGTTGATGAAGCGTCAGGAGGAGCGCAAACGCAAGTTGGCAGAGGCTGGCATAAAATACGATTTCGATGCCGTCGCATACGTGAGTGCATTTCTGTCTTGCTTTACCTCCTACAATAGCCGATCAATGGTTTTCAGAAAAAGAAGCCAAAGTCTTCGTAAGGTACACAGGTACTCGCGATTCCGAGTACACTCTCGTTACCATATCAAGGGATCTTTCTTCATCCAGTCTGATTCACACAAAGGTCCTTTCAATATGTCAGCGAGATGATATACCAGTGCCGATGTTCTTTTTTCCCTTCTTCCCTCCGGCTGTGATGCTGTGTGATTTATTATCATTATCGTCATGGCATCTGCCGAACGCCAAGTTTACAGGTAGAGTAAAATTTTCGTCATATGTACAGGACAGTAATTCCGAGTCCGTCAGAGGTATATGATCGTAAGCTGAGGAACGAGCGGGATGACACTGCATATTATAACATGAATAACTACACAGTTTCCGCACATAATTACCAAGAGGAATCGACAGATGCTAATAAAAATATGTCCGACGGCAGGCCTATCACAACCTAGGCTGTAATAGCACCAGAGATATATTCATCCTGGTCCTCGTTGGAGAGGTCTTCGAGGGTCCTTTGCTTGGTCTCAGGAAGGAGTAATGTTGACAATATTCCCGTCAGCATAAAGAAGGCAAAGATTTCCATACTATACGAGGATAACTGTTTAGGCGGCCAGCAAAACTAGATACGGAGGATACTCACATGTGTTGAATAAATTTGTTCTTGCCACCAATGTTGATCAACTGGCCGAAACCTAGCTGCGCAACCACAGCACCAAGTTTGCCGCTTGCCGCGGAAATACCGTGCGCAGTTGAACGGTAACGGGTAGGGAATGCCTCTCCGGGTATAACGAAAGTCGTTGTGTTGGGACCAAAATTCTGGAAGAAGTTGGTGAGGCAGTAAAGGAAAACGAAGGCATCTCTGCTTCTGTCCGTGTCATTAAGCTTGTCGTAAGCAAAGCCTTTGTGAAAACATGAGTACGAGTGTGCGAACGTCAGAACAGTGACATACCCATGATGACGAAGAGAACGGTAAGAACGCTGAAACCCATCAGTTGGATAGGTTTGCGACCCCAGGTATCAATCACCAGGAAGGATGCCCAATATCCGGGAATGAGGCCCGCAACGGAGAGAATAAGGTTTCCGACGCAAACGTTGTAGAGATTCTGGTAGACAGCGAGAGGGGTATTTGATTTTGCAGTCGAATTACCGAAGTTAATGGCAGTCAAGATGACAGAGCTGTTAAGACCAAGACCATAGAATGCAATCTAGAGGGACGTTAGGACGGATAGACAATGAACGCGTTAAACTGACATCGAGTGCGAACCAAGAGTATGCCGTCCCGAGCAGAACTTTGCCGTTTCGCCATTTGGAGAAGTAAGCGATAAAGTCAGCACGGCTTGCGCGTGGCACCCTGATGCGCCGAGAAACAACCGCGTCGTCATTCTCAACATAGGTGCCGGTGGTGAGCACGTTCTCAATATCATTTGCGGCCTGATCAACGTTGCGCTCGATATCCATAGTAAAACGAGGGGTTTCGGGAATAGTGAGACGGAAGTAGAGGGCGATGACGCCAGGAACGCATCCAAGACCGATGAGGAGACGCCAAGTATAGTCGACAGGGACCGCACAAGGGAAGGGAGCGTTGAGGATGGCATCCTTGTATGCAGAAACAACGATGATACCGACGAGAGAGGAAGCTGATGAAACATTTATTAAAGTTAAATTTTATCTAAATAAGAAACGCACTGAATTGACCCCATCCTTGGAAGGCAAACACGGCGGTCATAAGACGGCCACGACTGCGGGTGGCGGCGAACTCGGAAGAAATGATGGCACTTAGTGGGTAATCACCACCGATTCCGACACCCATCTGATGAAATAATGGTGAGGGAGAGATGTGCATTGAAGACGGGAAAAACTGACGATAAACCGCCAGACGATGAGAACCCCGACGATGCCAACAGCGGGTGCCTGGCCGGAAAGAGCTTGGCCAAAGGTTGCGATGATCATGATCATGAGTTCAATGCCATCTAGACGATCATTAGAATGATGACGGGGGAGATCAAAACTGAGCTGCTTACACATGCGTTTGCGACCAAGGAGATCGGCAAGCCAACCAAATACGAGCTGACCGACCAAGTTTCCGACAGGGGTGGCGACCTTGATACCGGTGGACTGCCAAGTGGAAAGAGAGGCTATGCAGGAGGATGAGACGAGCACAGGGAAGAAATACGCGCGCTAGCAGCCGCACCGTCTTTTCCGTAGACATAGCTGAGCATGGACGCAGCAATGCTGATAGCAAAGATGTCATAGCTAGTGGAAGGGGGTCACGTGAGGATGTGTTAGGGATCAGACAGTCAAAGGAACTCACGCATCGGTGAAGAAACCGACTCCGGCGACTAAACACACTTTCACATGGAACCAACTACGGAGGAAAGGGAAGGGGTGAGATAGATGGGGGGGAAGCTGGAAAGGACATACGAGAAGGGCGCATTGTCGATCTCGGCGAGAGCAGCGCGGCGGCGCTCGTTGAGAACGGTGATGTTAGCCTGTGGTCGAGGTTTTTCGGAGTAGGACCCATGCTCGGAGAGCTGTTCGGCTGTGGCCATCGCGGGGTGCCCTTGGACGGACAGGAGAGGGGGGGGAGGATGGGGCTCATATTAACCGGAAGGGTTTATAAGCGCGGTGGCCGGGATCAGAACAACGCCATCTAATCATTCGTTCGGTTAGTGCCTTGCACGTTCGCATGCTTGTCCAGGTACCTAACCATAATTTGCGCCTCCTCCACACGTCACGCCCGCGTGGTCCACTCTGCCATAGCCGCATCCCCTCGTTCTCAGGCAGCTTCAGGGACTGTTCCGCCGACCTTCTTTGCGCCCTTGGACGAAACAGGGTCCGGAATCTACCAAGTCGAGTCTACCACGCTAATTTTGGCCACCAAACCTAATTGAATAAACCCAAATGTAGGTTTACAGTCTAGACTTCAACTGAATTCGGGTACTTGCCCGATTTGTACATCCCTCCCTCGCGGACTTTGTCGCTCTCCTTCCTCGCACACGATCGATACCTATGGCAACCAGACCCTCGCAGCGCTTACGGGCGCTAGCGTTGTACAAAGAGCTCCATCGTCTGGGGCGGGACTATGAGCCCTCGTCAGTCAGAGCTGGGCTGTTCGTTGCCATGACACACTGATACGTATTTTTGTCTGTCAGCTATGATTTCCATGGGAAGCTAAGGAAGCTCTACGAAAGTGAGTCCTTTCCCTGCACCCTCCATTCTTGCTCCACCCTTCCGTCAAATGTCCGTCCAACTCGACATCGCGATGTTGATGGCGCCTCTACAGATAATCGTAATTTGAAAGATGAGGCGGAGATAGAGAGAGCACTGGGATTTGGAGAATACATCAAGAACGGTATGTCGTCCCGCGCGCTATAGAGGTCAGCCTAACTTGCACCAGAAACATTGGCCCTGTACTCGCTGCGCAAATATAGGCATTTAAAGCGCATGTACTCTCCCAGCTCAACATCCAACCCATGACCCTGGTCGCTTCCTCACCCCTTCCGGGAAGACGATGTTCCCAATCACCACCAGTCAGCCGTTCCTCTTGTAGACGTGTTTTGGGGGCAAGGCTGCTGCCATTTTATGCCTCGTACCATGAATCTGTGCATGAACGGTGATTCTGGACGGACCGCTCTTCGTATGTGTCTATTAATTCTATGCACATGGCACGCAATCGCCCCGGCCGTTATCTCGACGGCTCCATCCCAGGTATTTTTAGCGTGTAGCATTCTAGCTCACTGTGTTTCCTACATTGGACCGGCAGTCGGACACACATCTGAAAATGGGATTAATACTTCCGGCCGTTAGCCCACGATGGCAACGGCCCCCCACTGAACTTCAAGAATCTGGGAATTCATGCAGAGAAGCTCCCGCCACAAAGTAGGTACGTTAAAGGCGCTGACGACTGGCTGAAGTATGATCCTGTGGTGTGATGAATCGCGTTAGAGCATCGCCCTGGTCCCTTTTTCAAGACATGTGAAGGGACCACTGACAAGCTGCTTGGTAAGTATAGGCCTAGAATCTTGTAGGCTACCTAAATTTGGATATCTCCTTGAGGAGCTCTTTAAGTACCTGGGAAACTAACACTGCTTTAAGAGCCTGCCCTGACAATGAGAAAGCTGCTACATGTTTTAATTAACAGTGCTGTATTATTGTGTCCAGCCGAATTCTGTCCTGGTTGACTTTGCGCCTGAGATCATTTAGCCGAAAAAATAACCTACTGCTTTGAACAAACTTTCGACAACTTGACAATAACGCCACTGTTCGTCACACACACCTACAAAGCTGCTTGTGTCTCCCTTGTTAATCGGAAGGCCCGTCTGTCGTTTCAGGCTGGCAAGGCCAAACTGAATGCAGATTACATATTCAAAGATGATCACTGATTTCTGTGACTACTGTGTGATTCAATATGGAGTCCAATACTATGACTGCGGGACCGAGCAAGACCATCGTATACAGGGCTGAGCGCTGTCACCCTCGATTTCTCATGTCTAGGTATTCAGTTTCTGTCAGACCTCTCGTATGTACATGCTTCTCCCCATCGGGACTGGAACCCATGTCGTATAACACTAATACCAAATATTTAATTTTCAAGCTCACCGGTTCATTCGGTGTGTACTAGACGGAATTCCAGACTGACCGATATTCTACTAGAACTAGGTTGGCAAAAACCGTCAACCAGGGTCCACATACATGATCGATTCGTATCTGACATTCAGGGACCTTGCATCGTGTTGTGCAGCAGTGCTCCCCAGGATAGCTCTATTCGGCTGAGTCAGGCGCACTGCCACGACCACCGCAACTAGTCACCCTGACACACGCTGGGTTCGACGATTTCATCGCTCATTGATTGTTGAAGAAAATATCAACGACTCAAGATGCCGAAAGTTTGTATTCGTCCGACTCATTTTCATACCATCCGTGGCCTGTAACTGATTACCATCGTGTGCACAGAACAAGGGCAAGGTTCGTTGTCCCACAATCTGTCTTTGATTGCCCTCGAGCTCACATCATCTTGCAGGGTGGAAAGAACCGTAGACGTGGAAAGAACGAGAACGACGACGACAAGCGCGAACTCGTCTTTCGTGAAGACGGCCAAGAGTATGCCCAGGTCATCAAAATGCTCGGCAATGGGCGTCTGGAAGCTCAGTGCTTCGATGGTCAGAAGCGATTAGCCCACATCAGAGGGAAGATGAGAAAGAAGGCAAGTACGTTGTTATTCTCTGTGTTTATTTCTCAACGGCACGTCGTCCAGGTCTGGATCAATCAAGGAGACATCGTGCTACTTTCGCTTCGTGACTTCCAAGACGACAAAGCAGATGTCATCGTCAAGTACACGGCTGACGAAGCCCGAAACTGTGAGTCACCTTGACATCGTTCTCAAGATCCGTTGCTGACTCGACCTCCGCAGTGAAAGCATATGGCGAGCTTCCAGAAAGTGCCAAAATCAACGAGACAGATACATTCCCCGAAGAAGACGGCGAATGCACATTCGAGTTCGGCGATGAAGGGGAGATCGATATCGATGATATTTAATCCTCGCCATGTACCAAGCTATCATTGCGTCTGTGAGATTTTTTTTCTTCAGATTCCTCCCGGATCTTCTCATGTCCTTCATAGGTATCAATTTCTTATCGAGCGTATTGTGTCACGCAATTTTGTTTCCTTTATTTTGTTTTACTGCGGATGAGCATGCACCCATAGATGTGCCATTAGCAAATTACTGCAGTGTATATTGGAGAATAGTCTTGTTTTCATTGACGTGCAGTCCCCCGCTTTTGTCTTCTAGGATCTCACCGTAGAACGAGCCAGAATTGCAGAATATCATCTCACCATCAACAGCGTTTGCATGTCGGGTATACATCCTTTTTCTGTCGTAAGATACTCGACAATATCCTGTGCTTTGCATTTGACGGCGGCTTTCAACATCGCCGGCGTAACCTCGACTCTGTCCTCCAGCCTTCGTCGTTTCCCCCCAACCTTTATATTTTGGGTCGACTTTTTCGTATCCGTCCTTTCGACAAGCATTCTGACCAGGCCGAGGTCCCCGCGATGAATGGCGATGATTACGGCAAGATTGCTCTTCCAGACCGGCGTGGCGCCATGATTCAGCAGGAACCGGACGAGGGGAACAAACCCGACCTGTACAGCCTTAGTCAAGGCGTACCCGTCATGTGAATTGGGATTCGGGGGAAGCATATCCGGACGGGTGTACAGATAGCGCAGAAAAGGTAGCGGTGGGTCACCATCAGACCATGCTGTCGTCAACGCGGACGTGCGTACGAGCGCGCGAAACAGCCTCCTCGGCAGTTCTGGCGCCGATCGATTTTCTCGGCCAGGGTCGGGCACTGTCTTTTGAAGCCGAAGATACGCCTCGAATACAATTTTGGTGCATATCGGGTAGCGGAGTATTTTGGTGAGGGAAATGTCCTTCTGCGGGTGGGGTACGCGGGTGCACGCGAGGAGGTATTGTGCGCGGTAAGAGGGCGGGGAGGCGGTGAAAATGCTGTAGAGAGCTCTGCATGTCCGAGGGAGCGTGTGGGATGCTGCAAGGAGTTGTATCTCGTATAGCAACTAATCAGATGGCGTAAGTTTTTTTTTGTCTAATAGGCGATCAATCGATCTCCATACTTACCTCGATGGGCAAAGTTACGAGGGTGAGCATTCCAGGTTTAAGGGTCTAAAGCATGGATGGCAAACCTACTCTTTGACGGTACGGGTATACATATGATGCATGACAATATTGCCGCGTTCACACCGTGGCCTTGTCAACATCATGGTTTAGCACGTGTTTCAAACCACCAGCTCGTGCTACATGATATTCACCCTCATGCACATGCCTGATGCCGTGATAATGTACATACTCGCGCCACAATACTAGATCTACTATTGTTGTTCTCCGGAACAAAAGGAAATAATTTGATCTCGGAGAACAGAGAGGTCACGGGAGGAAAATCGACTTAGCCCAGTACGCGAGAAATTTCATGG
>JBBPLP010000061.1:0-69941 GCA_038089875.1 Fistulinella prunicolor | reverse complement strand
TGGTTCGGGTGCGCGATGGTTGGTTGGTAGTTGTCCTTGGGGTTGAGTTGGTGGGGCACGGGTTTTTGTGCTCGGTTGGGGGCGACTGGTCGCAGGGCGTGTTGGTTTTTCGCCCATCCTTGCCCGCATTGCCGCGTGGGAAAATTCGTCCGTGGTGGTGGTACGAGTTCAAGGAGCCCCCCTAATGGTCGTAATTTCATTGAATATTTATTTTGTATTTGTGTGCTGTTCGACTTCGACGATGAAGTCAGCCCATTTGCCACACCTCACCCACCCACTTTATGTTCAACACCAATTGTGAATAATGGTAAGTTGTGGCTGGCTCAGTTCTTGTGCTGGTGGCGGCGTGTCCTCTTCGATCACCGTATACAAGGTATCGCCAGCATTCCATCTCCCATCGATATGCGATCGATTCACTGCCACCTCCAAATGTTACCCAATATCTCCGTCGTCTTCGCATCTCGCGCCTTGGGATCGGTTCTACACCTTTTCCAGTCAATAATCCGATCGGTCGTGATCTGAGCTTTCCACATCGACGCGGCTCGTTCGTGGGCTTGACGGGTCGCTTGAATCGTTTCGGATTTGTTCTGAGCGGATTGAGTGGCTCAGGTACGTTCGTCGACCTGTCCTTGCGCTGCTCGAACTGACTCGGCTGCTTTACAGCTAGTGATCGCGTTTTGACCCGTATCGAGTCACAGCGTGCGTCGCTCGTTGTGCCAGCCTTCTGACACCTATTCCCGTCGACATCGACGCGTTTGCGATCGATTCGCCGCCTCCGATAGTCCTCGACGTAGCCGTTCGCCTCCTGTGGCCTCCTGTGCCTCCTGGGTATGTAACTCAAGTTGACGCGCTCGTTTCATCGACGCATCGCTTCCCACTGCCTTTAGCACGTCCCTGTCACCTTTTCACAGTGGCACTATTGTTCTGGCCATCCCAATCGGCTCCTGCACCTCCTCCTGGGCTCTTGGGGCTGTATCTCAACACAGCGCGTTCGTATCGACGTCGCGCCGGTTCCCACCGCATCTAGGACGCTCCTGTGGGCCGTTGTGAGTGCCTGGTACAACGGTTTCGCCGCCCAGGTCGTATGGCTCGTTGTAGGGCCTCCTCAGGTGGGTTGGTTGGCTTTGGCTTTTTGGCCGTTTGCCCAGTCGTTCTGACGTGTTGCGCAGGCTCTTTGGCTCGATTCCAACGTCCTTGACGCGTCTGGATCGCCTCGATATGTCCGCTTCATCTACCAAGTCGTCTAGGTCGTCTGGAGTGCCTTCTATTTGTCATCCACACATCCTGGCTGTTCGTGCAGCCGCGCTGACGTGTCCTCTACCTTGTTAGGTCGTTCTCCATTGTATCCGGCGCCTCTCGACGCCTCCGACCTGTCTGCCTCGTCACCGGTGGCCCCGACACTCCATGCAACTCCCCCTCTGGCTCCTTGCTCGGGATTCCGTCTGGTGGCGCCTCCAGTGCGTCTCTCACATTTCCATTGTGCGTCGACGCTTCCGATGCGTCTGTCACGCCCGTCTCACCGATGGTGGGCTCGACATTTGAGCTCACGTACGGCATGCTCCCCCCCAACACTAGCAAGCGCTTTCCCAGAACGGCTCGAGACTATCTGTAGCGTCGCAAACTTGCTGACTGATTATTTTCCTTGATCAGCTTTATCTTTGCACCAAATCAAGATAAGATTCAACGTGTGATTTTGGCATTACTACTACACACTACTACTGGGTCATGTCGTATAGTTAGTTCTGTGGCTCTGTTGAAGGGCCGGCTTGAGGTTGTACAAAGTTGTAGTGTGTGTCGTAGTTTGAGTGGCGGCTTTCATACATCGCAACCTCACCGGGGGGTGGAATGTAAACACGTTCAATCTTTTGAGACAACTGTCCATCCAACATTTGCCTGTTAAAAGGTGTCAGTAACGATTTTTTTTCACAAGCTACTACGTACAATCCTGTGGCATTTAACAGCTCCAGACGAAGCCTGAAAGCATCTCCTATCTCCGGGTGTCTAAGCACCTCTTGCATGCCGCCGTAATATGTATCACAGGGGTCCCCATAGGTGTCGCCTGCAAACTGAATGGCAGGGTTATTGTCTGTAGATACACGGTGAAGGGCACATAGGAGCTGGATATAGCCAATGGTTAGTAAACGCTAATAGAATAGCATAATGACTTGCGGCGCCAGCTGATATCGAGTAGCCATGGAGTGGCGTTATATCATATTTTGCTCGGAACAATCCCACCGGCGAAAGGCTGTGTGTATACCAAAACTTGATGTGTAAATCCTCAAAAATCTTGTTCCCAAACCAACGAACGACCTTGCCCTGGTAATGTTAGCGGGACATATTTCATTGAAGATGGAAGATGGGAACACTTACCTCAGTGTCATGCTCGTGAAGAAAGAAATTTCGTGGATCGCCTGAATTTGTGATAGTGCGGACATAACCTTTCATCCTGTTTATACGGTTCTTGGGTGATTCAACACCTTGTCGGTCTGTCGCCAGGTACCTTGCAGCATATTTTTCAGCTGCTTCGGCCAACTTTCCTCGAACATTAGATAGCGATTTCTCGATCTAAAAAGCAAGGTTTGAGTAAGTCATGCCACAAGAGTATATGGAACCTGAGGACAGACCGATTCCGCCATCTCCTTGGTGCACTTGAGGTCTGCATGGTACATGAGGTTTCGGGGTAGCATATGCAAGGGGAAATCCTCACCACCGGCTTTACCCAGCTCTACAATTGCCTCTTCGAAACAATCACGTGCTACCTTAAGCCGTCTAATACGTCCCTGCTTTCCAGCACACCATCCAGCTTTGCGTATCATATCATCAACGATAGAAACACAGGCATAGACGATAACTTCTCGTATTTCTTTATCAAAGTTTTTGAGAGAGCGTTCACCTTTTTGATGAGTACCACGAGGTGCATGCAATCTCTTTGAATAGGATGGCAATATATTGCTGTCAATTTCATCGTTGAAGACATCGCTGTGTATGCTCTGGGAAGCCTGGCTACTTGTGTGAATAGACGCACTGTGGGTGGAGTAACTAGCTGGGTAGGGCGCATCACGGAATGCATGAAGTTGATTTTGAGATGGGAGCCGTAAAGAGCCACACTGGCTCTGGTGGTGATCGATAACATCTGTCCAGTCACCCAATGCCTGACACATATTAGCGTATGTACGGAATTAGCATATGTTGGATATGACTCACCCGGATTATCTGGCCCTCAGTTGACGGCTGGGGCAAGAAACGTCCTTGGGCTGGGGGTGAGAGCAGAAGCGGATATGGATAGGCAGTGGACTGGCCAGATGCAAATGGGTCAGTTGGCGGCTGAGACAAGAAATATCCTTGGGCCAGGGCTGGGGGTAACAGCTGAGGCGGATATGGATAGGTGGTGGGCTGGTCAGATGCAAATGGTTCGTGGTCGTCAGTTGGATTGCCCCAGTTCCAAGTAATACCAGTTGATTGATTGTCTGATATAAGTTAGCGCAACAAAGAAATGGGAATAATGGCAAAAACTGACTGCCCATCTCACTGCAACTCTGATCTGTGTACAGATCTTCTGCGGGCTCAACATTGGGCTGAATATTCTCATTTACAGACGGTAGCAGTCCCTCAGAGAATGGTGATGATTGAAGCGATGGTAACAGATTATTGCTGATGGTGCTGGGCATTGCTTGCACATGACCACGACCACGGGTTCCGTCCTCCCCTCTGGGGGCCTGAGTACCTGCATGGTTCGGTTAGTTGTTTTATATGTAAACATTCTGGGAATGAGGCTTGCCGGTGGGACTTGAAGCCATTTGACGATGGGTACTTACTGGACATACATCTGGCAGCCCACGCATTTTATCTGGTACTCTGCAGAATGCCGAATTACCATTTGTAGGCCCACTGGCATCTCCTGAGTTAACTGATGACAAAAATAAACAGGCCTGGACCAACGGCATCCCGGATAGCATGTCTTATAAGTAGCGCATGCGGTAAGTTATGTAGCCATGTGATGATAGTTGCAGCACATTCTCACACCTAATGCGGAACGGAATGCCGTTTTGATGGTGCATAGCTACAACAAATTGGTAGAGGCACGTATATGCCTCAGGTGGTTCAATGTTGTAGGGTTCGAATGGTTCTTTGGTGTCATAATTCACGTTTACTTAGGAAGATCATAAACACACACAAATGGAATGAGTCTGGGCGCTGGTTGGGGACTCTGTCGGTGAGTTTGGGAGCATGGTGGCGTCCCAGATCATGATGGTGAATCATGTGATCACTGGCAACCCTACACATTGCATGCGGCATGGCCCGTGACTCACAAACATCAATTCAATGGCCCCTTTGAGCAGGCCTAGACCCGTCTAATCTGCGTCCTTCAAGCAGCTCTGTGATAGTTACGACATATCGGCGCATGCACGGAATGCATCTCTTATATAATAATCTACAAAGGTGCATTAGGAACGTGTATTATCATATATCCTCCAAGTACTGAGTTAACCCGACCCGCCTCCCACAGGAAACTGAAGAATGTCATGACAGAAGGGATGGGACATATCAGGCGATGCGAGCAGTCAGTCACAGTCAATGTTTTACTGTTGTATGTACATGATAAAATATCGTAGCAGCACTATGTGCGCCAGTTCTCCGACTCAAGCTAGTTTGCAAATATAGCCACACAACAGATACTATTAGACAATGTTCAGAGTGTGTCAGATCCAAAAGAAAAAGGGTACGGGTAACGTTGATTAGAGCTCAAAGACTTGAACGCTGACAACATCGGCTGAAACCTTACTTGACACCATTATATTTGTCGAATGTCATCAAATTACTACCGAGAGATATCTGTCTTCCTAGTAGTACTGTAGTCGATAAGGTCCCCGTCAAACGGAAATGTGTCTAGATACCCTAATCAAATGAACACAAAAGAGGACCTGAAATAAAAACAAATGCTTTCGTAAAAGTCTGATGCGTCCCATAGATCGAGTCGCGTCCGAGCTCGGATCAGTGTAAATCATGGCTCGCGCAGCGGTCTGCCTGCGTATGTCCAAGACTGCGCAGTTTGTACGTGTGTTACATTCCGGTTCGACGATCACATCTTGTGACCTCTCGACGAGCTTCCAGTTCGTTGTCTGGTGTACGTGTGCTAACCTCATCTTGGCCTCCATGATCAGAATGATTCGTCCCCGATCTTTCCCGTACGCACCAACTGTTCCTAGGCACCCTTGCCACGTCCATCCCTTGCCTCGCCTCGCCACTTCACTCCTTTGACCTCAAGGTGTCATTGGGAACTTTGATCGCCGATCACTCAATGTCTCTCCGTGTTGCCAATCTCTGGTTCCGGATCGTTCGTGAGCAACGTGCTGATCCACTCTGGTGCATCTCCATCGATTTACTGTTCGACCTTCGTCGGTATGTAATTCGTCATCCGTCTTGCCATCACACTCTCGCCCTCTCGCGTTGTTGCCCTCGCCCTCTCCCCATCATCGTCACCTAGTCCCTGCCATCATTCCGCCGCCCGTGCTGTCATTCTCACCCTCGCCTTCACCTTCACCTTCGCCCCAATCCTTGTCACCCTCGCCATCCGCCCTTGTTCTCTCCCCGTTGTTATCATCCCAATCCTCATCATCATCTCATGCTGTCATCCTCGCCATCACTTTCCCCATCACCCCCATATGGGATTCTGTCACTACCAGAGGCTAATAAATGTTCTATTCAGACTATCTAATACATTGTATGGTACTACTATGACTGATATACGCGGGCGGATGACAATGCCGTGGGCTGCAGATGGAGCCGTTGAGTTGCAGACAGCGCGGTAGGTAGTTGGGCTGGAGATAACGCTGTCCAGCTGGTAACGATGCCGTTGGGTTGCAGACGGCATGGTTGAAGTCCAGGAGGCACGGTTGGGTTGGTGACAACACTGTTGGGCTCGAAATTGAGCCACTGGCGTTCAGGTGACACAGGTTGGGCTATAGACAGCATGGTTGGAGCCCAGGATGCGCGGTCGGGCTCGTTACGACGCCGTTAAGCTGCAAACGTCGTGGTTGGACTGTGGATGTGTCAGTTAGACTGCAGATGCGTCAATAGGACTGCGGACAAGGCAATTGGATTGCAAAAGAAGCCGTTGGGCCACAGAAGCCGTGGTTGGGCTGAAAACGGTGCGGTTGAGACGCAAACGGAGCCTTTGCGCTATATACGGAGTGGCTGCGCTGTGGATCAAGCCATGGGGCACAGTAGGACGTGCAGTTGGGCAGCAAATGACACGGTTGGGCTGCAAACGGTTCAGTGGGGCTACAGACAGGGCGGAGGTGCGAACGATGGGGCGGTAGGTAGTAGCCATGCGGTCGTTGTTGTGTGACTCAGTGTGAGTGTGCACGGTGGGGAGGGTGACGAGCAGTGGTGAGTGGTTGCCACTGTGTGGGGCGCAAGCGCGCACATGGTGGAGACGGTGACGAGGAGTCACGGTTGTAATTGTAGGGTGTGATGGAGCGTGGTGGCGATAGTGACCGGTGGAGACGACGAGCGATGGTGGGTAGGCGCGAGGTGGTTGTGGGGTGCAAGTGGACGCACGATGGGGAGCGGGGATGGTAGTGGGTAGGTGCTAGATGGTGGTGTGTGCGAGCGGGCATGCTGTGGACAGCGACCGGTGGGGAATGGTGGTGGTAACACGAGGCGAGACGGCGATGTGGTTGTGGGCACCCACGAGCAGGGTGGGGATGACGACAAGGGGGTTGTCGGGTGTGGGCACGCACGGTGGGGAGGGCGATGAGATTGTTGTGGGGTGCGCGCAAACGATGAGGTACGGTGGACAGGGTGTGGCAGCGTGTTGGCTACTGGCGTGCTCGGCGAGGCAGATGATTACCTAAGGCATCGAATTCAGTAATATCGTGCTCGCTACCTCGGACAGCGAGCACCTAATTCTTGCTCAATTTTGAGCGCGCTTCTGGCGCCTTCACACAGAGTCCTACATTCCGTCGTCTTTCATGATTTTCTGAATCATATTTGTGGGTTATATTACTTGGGAGGCTCCCAATCAGCTTTTTGTATAGTGAATGTGTAGCTACAGATAGAATTCATGGCGCGATTGGGTATGCTACGATGGTCTACTGCACTTTTTGTGGCGATCTCAGTCACACCGCTCTTGATCACCCGGGATTTTCGTTACAAAATATTGCTGTGAGTGCTCCTCTGGGTTGTTTGTGGCCCCATAAAGTGCATCGTCATCTGTCATGCTACCGCTTTGGTGCGCGTGCGCCCGTTCGCGCCCTAGGCTACGCATTACTGTACTGTATTTGTATTAGTATAATATATTTTCGGGTGTTATTACATCGTCTGTCACTCCGCCAGCTTTACTGCACTTGCAATACCACGCGCCTTGCAACATTTTAGTCCAATTCGATTGTCCCCACCGTCTTGCAATACACCGCCCACGTACACTCCAACTTCACCACACTTGCAATACTGCACGTATTGCAACACCCAGGGCGAGGGGTACATACAAGAAGTCTTGCAAGGCAAGGTGGGCCATAGTACATGTGCCATGTTGCATGAGTGTACAATTTGCCGAGCACACAGGAAGTGTTGCAACAAGTGATGAACACATTTCCTGCAAGCTGATGTAACGATAGTTATCATGTGTCTTGCAAGAATGATCCAGGATGTGGTGGAGGGACGTGGTCTTGATACCATTCGACTAGGGGGGGCCTCGAGCGGCGTGTCTGGATCCGTACGATATGCCCTTTTGCATCGCGTGCTCTGCACATATCGCACATGCGTTCGCAAGCATCAGCGGCTGCATAGTTGACTTGACCTGTTATCTGGAGGTTCTGGGGCTTGGCCGGTCGACGCCAACTTTCACAAGCACAAATAAATATTTCCTTATTAGTAAAAAATTCCTGCAGTGCACGAAAGTGGGTCACCAGCCTAGAAAGCGACGTTTGCTATCGAGAAAACCCTCTACTATCGTGGGAGTCAGGAATACAGCGAACAAGGACTTATGTATTGTCCAAGTCGGAACTATTTACTACTAGTGGTACAAAGTGCGGATTCATGGGCAACTTGAACAGGCGAGGAAGCGGAGGGAGACGGAGAGGGGGAAGCGGACTTAGACTCAACATTAGATTCTGAAGTAGTATCACTGATCTCCTCCCAATGTGCCGACGCTGGAAAGAGCTTGATTTGCTGGCCTGCAGCGCCCGTTTCGTTACGACTTAGCATGTGCCTCACTTCTCCAACCTGCCGTTCTGCCTTTTTCCGAAGCACAGCTGCCTCTTCCATCTCATCCACTGCGATTGCGCGCATGATATCGATTTCGCGAATGCGGAAACGACGATACTTTTCGTGGGCAACAAATGCATCACGGCTTGCCCGTGCAAGTTCCAGTGTACGGTAAGAGTGGAGATCCTCGACTTCTCGAGATCTTGTGGTTGATGTCTGGCGTATGAACTCATCATTATATGGAAAAGGGACAATTGCATATATACGCACAGTAGTCATAATAGCTCTCGCCTTTTTGTGTGACCGCCCAACGTCTGGATCGCCAGATGGTGCAAGGTGAAAACGTGGTCGCTTCTGAAGCGTATTGTCCCTTGTTGGGACATTAGAGGGAGTTGCCATAAAATGTCCCATGGGTATCGATGTGGCAGGACTAGTTGGCTGAGTTACTGATGATTTCAGTGGGCGGTTGCCAAGGAATGACATCGAAGCTGGTGTTTCAACTGACGAGTGATATGTTTCGTCCGAGACTTGAGCAGACATGATAGTCGATGGCAACAAACTCAGTGTGAGTTGCTGCTACTGTGCCGCGCAAAGCAACCCTAACCCTATGGTCAAGGCAACAGGCCAGTCGACACTCTGGTACATCGATGATAATAGATCTAAACCATCGCCTCTTCTTTATGTAGAACTCCTCCATTTCTCCAACGCTCATTTTACGGTGGTTAAATGACGTTCGGGTTGTTGTCCCTGCCCCCACGCCAATCAGGAAAAAGACTGCCGAGGGAACCAAACCGGCAAAAAATTAGCAGTAGTACTTGTAGCTCGCGTAGCAAAATATATCTGTAGGACAAACTAGGTTGATCCTAAGGGAATACGAAGGACCAGGGACAAAAGATACTGCCGGAACACTCTCATCTGGTCCTCTTGAAATCCTGTAAGGTCACGCCCTCGCAATATCGCCGCGATTTGAGCAAGGACCCATAAACCACAATCAATGTCGTTCGTTTGAAGTGGGGTGCACTGAATGTGTCATAATGGTACTCATGTAGACGGGTATGAGGACTGACCGTAGCTGGTATGGCTAACCATTCGCCGTCGACTTCACAAGGAATACCGCACCTCGCAGACGCAATGGCCGAGAGGCGGGTGATAAATTTAATGATGTCCTAAAGGGAGTAAGTTTAGTAAGTTGGCGGGTGTGTGTCGTCATACCAATGAGTCATTCTTCCACGGTGAGCGCTCGGCAAGACTGTCAAAGAGTAAAAGGCGGCGCGAATCGAAATGAATGCTGCAGACAACCCAATGTCCCCATGAGGAAGGCCGATGGATGGGGAGAATCCAGGTTTTTTTTTCCCAATATTTGATTCTTGACGTATTGCGCCACAAATCTGTGTCGGACGCAAGGTATCGGATGCGAGGCAGGTCATGTGTTGAGAAGACGGCGATGGGAGATGGATCGGAAGGGAGAACCTCGGAATAGAGAAGGGCCGCGCAGCCATTGATGCATGTGTCATTCAGGCGCGCCTCTGGAGAACTCAGGATTTGGATATCCTTGGATTCGAAGATTAGTTGCCCGAAACCTTCACTGGCCGGGCGAATTCGTTCCGAACTCGTTCCCATAGTAATTGATGTCCCGCTTGTGATATCAAGTAAGTCAATTGTGAGATCCTGAGTAAAACTTGTCAGGTGGGGATAGAGTGAGATAGAAGGACGAGTGTACCTTAGGAATATTCCATTCGAACTTTACCGTGGGTAGGGAAATAGAATGGTCTTCTTGGTCATCCTCATCACCGCTGTCGAGAACATCTCCGAGAAGGACTTCTTCTGGGGCCACAGCCGGCGGTTCATAATCTTCTGGTGGATCTTGGTCTTCGTTATCGCCATCGTCTTCAGGGTCTGCTGTGAGTGGGATATCACAAACAACGGGCTGCAACCAATGCAGCTCAACGTTTGATGGCGTGCATCCACCGGAAAGGTGGCGGGCCAGCCTTACAGCCTCCTCGGCACGACTGGCATAACGGACCGCGGGTGCCAAGGGTGTTGGCCACTGTGCCTGCAACTCGAGCACGGCCTCACGACGATGCTGCAAGACGAGATGAAATTGTGAATCTAGAAAGAAGTTACTACTGTGCTCACAGAATGGTGATTGCAACACTTACGTTCTGGTAGTCGCAAAGCAAGTTCAACGGCAGCTAGTTCGTTGCCGAACCACCGGCACATATTGTCAGCTTCTATACCAAGCCGACGCTGCTCCTCACAGCACCGGTCACGTTTGAGGAGGGCTCTGATACCAACACGAACATTTGAGTTTTCGAGCCACTGCGGAATCTTACCTTGAGCAGGTGTAATCCAAACGTCCTCCAGAAGCGTCCCATCGTTACGCAAGTCCGCAAGTTTTGTAGGAAGGGGGGCAGGGAGTGGAATGGCGTAGTTGGGGTCGTATAACTGCTCAAGTTGTTCACAATACCTGTTGAACTTTCGTATAGCGGACATGAGTGCGGGTTGACGTTTAGCAATTGCTTTACGCGTTTGTTGGTGAAGCTTCGTGCCTAGTTGAAATAATCCAGTCTCATAACATAAGTAAGGATATCAAAGGAGGAATATGTTCGTCCACGCACCAAGGGCCTTGTCTTTTCCGCCGACCGCCCGATCAAGCTTGTCCCACTCGAAAAAACTCCCGATGGCCCTCTTGCGAACGTTAATTTTGAGGTCACGGGCCAATAGGAGGATCCGTACGAACTCCAGATTGACACCTTCGAGTTCTGGAAACTTATCTTGAACGTTAAGTGATGAGTACAGGGCTTCAATTTTGCCGAGCAGGCGGTTGTGAGTACGGTCCATGCTATCCAAGGCCTCCAGTGCAGACACAGCTTCGTGGTCTTTTTCGAGGGCAGCACGCGCAGTCTGGAGTGCTCGTTCGGATGCATCTAAGTCAGCTTGTAATACAAGCATACTATCTAATTCCTTTTTAAGTCTTGCCGGCGCGTCTGGAAGGGTTGAGATTAAGAGTATCATGCAATAAAAACCAAAACTTACGTGCACGTACAGATAACTGTGCTGTCCGTTGGTCTGCCCAGTGGGATCGGAGTTCTTGGACCGAAACTGCACAGTCCTCAAGCACCTTCTGAGCTGCCTCTCCTTGGTCCCGAATACCTTTCTTCAGACGTCGTTTGAGCCAAACTCCAAGATCCCGCAACATTTCCGCTCCAACGGCACCGGCTTGCCGATCAATCAGCCAGAGACGCCGTTGACGCTGTGAGAGGTTACTTCGATGTCACTGTGACGTTATGATGACATACCGAAGAAGAGCGCTCAATGCCAATAAGTTTGATAAAACGGGACCACAACCGCTCGGTTCCTTCACCATCCGACAAACCAAGTCCTTCGATAAGTCGCGGGTTGTATACCAGCTGGCATGCCCACTCGTGGCCATAAGCGTGCATAGCAGTGGTGGAAAACCGAATGCGATGGGCAATGGCATCGCTGAGAATGTCATACTAAATAGAATTGAGTGTTGGGATGAACTGATAACAGATCGTATACCTGAGAAACAGATCGTTCGACCACGCACCCGACATCATAGAGGAGGATGACAGTGGCTCGTGGTGGAAGAAGGGAAAACAAGTGTTCGATGAGGGCGATGCAATATTTCTGTTGCTCGCCTGGTGTATCAATGTTGGTGAAGAATAATGGGATATCGTGGCGACAGATCAGCGCCATAACACCCGTATCATCGTAGCTTTCCATGGACGTTTTCTGTTTCTTACCGTCCGCTGCTTCGTACGATGATTCACAATGATCGATCGCTTCGTCTGGAATGCGTGTCTGGCGCTGCCGTACCGGACGCTTGCGTGCCTGCTCGATTCGCTGTCCGATGAAGTCAACTTGTGTTTTGGGAAGAAAGTAACTTGGCTTATAGAAAGCAGGGCAATCCCCCGCTGAGCGGCGGTGGCGATGGTGGAAGTTGCCATCAGTAGCCACATGAATATCCGCGCCATCTATAAGTGGATGTCCGAAAGCACTTCCTCCAAAACAGGCAGGGCAACGCTGTACGAGGAGTGGGTCACATGATTGTACGAGGGGGATCGGCGGGGAGTGTTCGAGACCGGATTGATGGGATTCTTGCAAGGGGGATTGTATCCATGTGGAATGTTCGAGAACCGATTGATGGGATCTTTGCGGGGAATCATCAGGGCGACCAGATTGATCTGGCTTCACATGGGAGTCGGCCTGAATAATTTGTTCACGGCACCGTGAAAGAATGGAGTCAACACGTTGCTCCAGCTCAACGTTGAGAATATCGAACCATTGAATAGCCCGTCCGAGACTGCGCCGGAAAGGCTCATGGATCGTATTACCCTGGGAAGATATCAGTAACTAGACAACTAATATAGAATACAATTTACCTGCTTGTTCGTCATACGAAAACCTCTACGGAGATAGTGTGAATTGAGTGCCAGTGCTAGTGCATTGACTGCATCGCAAGAGCGCTCAAATAATGCTTGGTAGAAGGCAAGTAGCTCCACCGAAACCGCCATCCGAGGCTGGGAAGGAGCCGTAGGGAATAAGCCGTGGTACAGTAGCACCTGGGGGAGCGTGGCGCAGTTGCACGAATGGACTGTAACAGGGGTAAAATCTGCTACTCGTCAGACTTAATCAGAGAAACAAGGAGGAACTCACAATCATAGAAGAGAGCGAGCAAGACATTCTCTTTGATCTCGCAGCCGCCCCGACAATGAGAGAGAGTTGTTTGGGGCGATGGGGCTGGCTTACCCAATGTCTTGCCTAAGTAATCGAGAAACGGCGTAACGAGTGCGGGGATGATGTTCTTCCATTTGTCAGATTGATGGGCGCGGAAATTTGACGAGGTATACCGGGTGGTAGGAGCCGTAGGCTGGAGTTCAGGGAATGGCTGATCGTCATCCTGGAAGTCGTACTCTAAGGGATCATCTTCGTTAGGTACAGATTCCACAGATAAGTCGATGTTTTCGGAGAGATATGGAGTCGCAATGTCAGTTGGTGGAGGTTCAGTGGCTTCGGGATGTAAAAGGTCACTGAGTTGTGCGAGTAGCCGCTGACGCTTGATCTCCCGTCCTGGTATTGTCACGTATGTCTGAGTCTTCTTGGGGTTTCGAACTCTGCGGGGCGAAGTAAAATGCTTGCCGAGACCTTTGCTCGCACTGGCTAACGAGGCACGACTACCCCGAGCAGGAGTCATGGTGGAAAGGGGAGTAAGCTAGGAGAAGAGTGGTGTGCTCGCTCGAGACTTTGACGAGCATCATAAAAGCGCATGGACGACGCGTGTGGTGCAGCGAGGTTGGACACGATGCTCCCAGAGCGCTCTAGAAGCACTGCTATAGCGGTCAAACGAAGCCCCGAGGGACGCTAATCTATTCTTAGTCAGAAGCGGGAGTTGCCAGAAGGATGGAGAGGCCTCTGAGGCTAATTACATCACGACAAATAACCCCACCTCTGAGGTCACTATTGCTGCCGAAAAGTAGTGCCCGAGGTGACCAAGTTGTCCCGCAGCTCCATAAAGCCAAAAGGTTGACCACTCAGACTCATTGTCACCAATGAGACCACTGCTGTTCATTTCATTTCTACTTTGCGATGTGTGGGGCTCCTTAAAAGGGGGTCGAGACGCAACCATACTGTGAGCGTAAGGAACTGCCTAACGAGATCAAGAAGTACGATGGTACCTTGTTTACATGACACTGGTATGCTCAGCCTCACCCATCGGAATTACGGCACCCTCTAATCTAGTGGTGTCAGCGATATAGACATGACTGGCCCTCTTAAGTACAGGTACAGGGCCGAGATTCGTTTCGATTCTCTCGATCTCTGCTTTGCTTCAACAGTCAGCTAAGCTCGCCATGTCTTCCGACTTGCTGTCTTCCTTCGAGCTCCTCCAGATAAATGACTATGCATCTGGTACGATCACCTCCTGAACAGTCACAGCTCTGGCAGTGCTTAATCTTATTAACGAACAGTTGCTCTTATCACCGCTGTTGTTTATGATTATGGTAAGACATTTATTTCTTCTGCGCTTCATCCTTGCCAAACTGATTGCCATTGCAGTCCTCACCTTTTCGAGAGAAGTACGATTGATCTTTCTCTTCGCGTCTTATTTGTCGGTTAACAGTTTTTAAAGATAAACTATGTTTGGGTAAGAACGCAACCTAATCGATCATCAAGCGCCGGATCGTTGATCGTAACCCAGCGCAGACCCTGGACCAGCGTCTCTACATTGTTTGTTCTGGTGCGTGTGACCCTTAGGGTGCAATTCATATGTATTCCAATCCCCGAATTGACGATTCCTCAGGTCCGTTATGTCGGTCTTTCTTGGACTATGTAAGTCTGTCGTGATTTACTCATGCATGCCACAATGTTATTAATGAAAATATTCATGTTCAAGAGCCAACGGCCTCTGTAGGTTCGGAATTACATTGAAATTAAAATTTGCTGATCATGTGTTCGCAGTTGGTAGTACCTTTGCTCCTGGCCCACAGAAAGTCGGTTCCTTTTTCATCTTATTGTGGGCATTGTCATTAATGACCGTCTTTTGCTAGATGTATGCATTCGAATTCTGATTACGAACTATACCGACGATGATTTCATGCCAGTTGTGAGCTCACCGATTTACTGCCTTGCATGACACAATGCGAGACATGGATACCATCCCAAAGGCACCATAATCGTCGTGATATCTACCTGGGGGTACCTAATATTTCTCACCGCCGCTGATTGTGCGTGATTGCACCCCCTGATTTCGATTTATCCTGAACGTGTCGTTTCAGTGGTGATGATCCTGCGAGTGTATGCCATGTGGAATAAATCCAAAATGATCATCTGTGTCCTCCTGTGCATTTATGTGCCACAGGTTATTGTTTCTTTCATTTTGACAGGTATCTACGATAATCCCAACACCTACCTCTCAGGTGCGTTACGGCCTTGGATTGTACTATACGTCACTATAAGCTCACACGCTGGGGTTTTTTCATTCCGTGCTCTTCCCCAGTCACAGTGATCCAGACGGTCGATGTATCTTCTTGCAATTATTCATTCAAACATATCCCAACTTTGATTAACTTGTATATTAACCTTCCGCGCTTTATTATCGGTACAGCGCTCTTGGCTCTGGCTCTCGTTCAAACCTTGAAGCAGTCGATTGAGATGTACAAAGCGACCAAGCAGTGGCAGCCTAATCGATACATGCAACTACTTGTGAGAGATGGAGTGGTTTATTTCCTGGTGTACGTCTCTCGTGTTCAATTGTCAGTGTCAGTTCCCTTGCCTCGTTACTAATCACTAGGGTTTGTTGCTCTGAACATGTAGGAACGCGCTCTTCAATATCGTTGTTTTGCTACAAGCTGGCACGACTCTAAACAGCCTTATGATGCTCTTCCTGATATTGTTTGTCAACATGGCGATCTGCATCGCGCTGCCTCGGTTCATCATCGATATGCGAGAGCTGTACGACCGTGTCTTGCGCGATCGCTGGCAGCATGGGATTGACACCGGATTCGGTGTGTTATCGCAACCCGGTTCCGGTCAACGTGCTCCCGTGTCTGGGATTGTGTTTATGGAGGTGGCGTCAGGTCAAAGTGAGAGCATGAAGGGAGACGCGGACGAATCGGAGGAGGTAGTGTTGGAAGACAACGCGTATCAGGTTTGAGTACTAGGACGGCGGACTGTCACTTGTAAGATATTCGCATGGAATGTGGACTAGAACACTATACGCTAGCTTTCGTTGACAATGTTAATGAGCCATGAGCACCCCGTCTCTTTCAGACTCCTGCTAGGTGATACCAGTGACTCGATCATCCGAATGGAATGGTGAGGTCACCCACGGAATTTTCCGAACGGGTGTAGGCGGGACTGAGGACGACCGACTTTTACTGCCGACCATGTACCGCGCCATTGCCGTCTCCAGACGAGCCGCTGGCAAAGGCGTCGTCAAGCCAAGGACGGTGAGCACCCTTTCAACGACGTATCCCGGAAAAAGAGCTCATCGTTCACGACAGCGTCCGTCGAGCACCAATGCGACCACTCCCACCACCACCCCCACTGGCACGACGTCAACCGGAGCCACCACGAGCTCTTCCGCCGCCTCGTCACCGCCCAAGAAACCCAACAATCTCGTTCGACAATTGCTCTTCTATTCCGTCGCAGCGACCGGCACGTTTTACATCGGCAGCACGTTCGTGTCCTACCAAAACCCGCAGTACCGCGACCTGTTCACGACACACGTCCCTCTCGGCGACGTCCTCGTCGAGTATGGTGAAGCGCATCAGTGGGACGACATTACCGTGCAGCAAGTGGTCGTCGCCACCGTCGACACCGCCAAAGCCGCCTACGACTTTGTGCAGCGACAGCTCGGCCAACAGTCGCCGCGGAACGCGGACGCCGGGGTTCAAGACAAGGATACCCTCCCATCCGACAAGGATGCTACGCGCGAGAGCAAAAAGGGGTCGATCAGTGAGACGAAAGCCCGCGTCAAGTCTACTGCCGCCGTGCTCAAGACCTCCGTGGACAAGTCGAAGGAAAAGCTCTCGCCAGAGGCGACCGCCAAGGCCACGGCGCTTGCTAAGCACAAGGCCGCACAGCTCGCGGACGAGTTGGACGAGCTCGTGAGGAAGGCCGAGGCTGCGTTGGCGAAACCTATAGATTCCTTTGTCGTGGAGACAACATCAACACCCGAATCGTCATCCGCTTCCCATAAAGTACCAGCTGAAAACATAGAAGTGTTCGTCTTGTCAGAAAAACTAGAGAAATCGGAAGACACGAATGTCTATGTGGCTCCTCTTCCCATTGGTTTCGAACCACCACCTGGGTTTTCTAGACCAAAACCTGTTCCTAAACCTGAACCGGAACCACTTCCCTTGATTGCTCCGACCGTCTCCGATGTCGCCATCTCGGAACCCGTCATCTCGCATCTCGCAGGCACCATCGACGACCTCGCGTCGTATCTGAACGCAAACCCTACAGCAGCAGGAAAGGCAAGAGGTGTTCTCGATACCGCAAGGAATGATCTTACCGAACTCGCCACACGTTTTGACAAGATCAGAGAGGATGAAAAGCACGAGCTCGAGGCCAAACTGGACGAGCAGGCTCGTGAGTACAGTACCAAGTTACTTGAGCTCGAGCTCGAGTCCCAGGATAAGCTCGCACTGCAACGAGAAGACTATGAAAAGTACGTCATGGAGGAAAAGATGAAGCTGGTTCAAGCGTACCGGGAGAGACTCGAGACGGAGCTCCGCGCGCAAACGGAGTTGATGAACGAACGGTGAGCAAATGTCTTTGAGCTTGGGTATGCAAATGATTCAAGGAAACGCCTGCTTAGCTTGAAAGAGGCGATCATTGCACAGGGTATTGAGCTCCAGCGTCGATGGATTCGCGACGTCAAGGTCAAGGTCGAAGAAGAGCGTGGTAGGCGACTGGCCCGTCTTGATGAACTCGCTGCGGGGCTCAAGCGTCTTGAACGTCTCGCGCTCGACAACTCGACGTACCTTGACGAGAACATCCGTGTACACGGCATGTGGACGGCGTTGCGTGCCATGCAAACCGCCATCCATGCGCCAGAGCGAAAACCTTTCCGCGAAGAGCTGCGCATACTCCGTCACATTGCGATCGCCAAGGACGACGACGTTGTGTCTGCGGCCCTCGCGTCCCTCGAGCAGTCGGACATCCCGGACGTCGGCGTAGAGCCACTAGCGGATCTCACGACATGGTTCACGACGTCAGTGGCACCGCGCGTGTCGAGCGTGGCACTCGTGCCGGACCAGAACGCAGGGGTGCTTTCGTACTTGGCGTCACATCTGTTGACTTCGTTCCAGTTCCGGGGACATGGTCTAACGTCTGGGTCGGACGTGTTGAGCGTGCTGTCTCGTGCAGAGTACTACATGAATGAGAAGGACTTGGACAGTGCTACGCGGGAGCTGAATCAACTCACTGGCCCGGCGAAGGAGCTACTGCACGATTGGTTGGATGCTGCAAGGAGACGGCTAGAGGCACAACAGGCCTTGGAGGTGAGACTTGCGCTGTCTGATTCAGACGCATTTTGTTGATGTATGCGTTTCTGTCAGGTTATACAAGCACAAGCGACGCTCGCGTCGTTGCTCGTCGTTTAGATTTGACGGATGGTACACATTACGCAGATGCAATCTAGATGAATTACTACAGACATTCGATAACTCGTTGGTAGGCTTCATTGCGGAGACATCTCCACACCACCCGCGTGCATCGCGCACTCACAAATGACTTGTGCGCGACGCATGACCGTCTGCACGTTTTCCTGACCGTTCTGGCCTCCTCTTGACACCTTGACGAGTCCGGGGAAGACAGTGGCACCCACCCTGTCCACGTCGCCACGTTCACTTCCGAGACATCTCCGGACGAGCTCGATCTGTCGAGGGAAGAGTGCACTGCCTATCTCGGGCACGAAAGAGCGGTAGAAGGCATCGGCGCCCGCGCCGCCTGAGGGTGGCGAGCCGTGGAGCATGCGCGAGAAAGCGTATGCGGCTGCGAGGATGGGGGTGATGCCTCGGGCGTGGTCACCGAGGCGCTTGACGAGCGTTGGGAGTTGTTCTTCCAAGATGCTCGCAGTGAGTTCGGGCGAACATGACTCTACAGCAGCTGAGAATGTTTGACGGCGCCAGACGCCAGCGACGATGGGATTTCCTAGATGAATCGAATGTGAGCACAAAGGGGTGCAAAAAATGCATCGGCGTGAGTGAGGGCCGATCGCGCAAGGCGAAGAAAGAAAGACAGCACAAAAATGAGATATGACGCACTCGAAAAGAGATGTTCGTGTATGCGCGTCAACTGTATGTTGGCCTCTCCCGAGTTGGTGACCATGAGCACGTTGATGATCTCGGTGCTGATGACTTCGGAAAGGGCGTGGCGAAGGATATTTTGGACCTGGATGGGCGAGGCGCCGTCAGGTGATAGTGCGTCGTAGGACCCGGCGCCGGTGATATCGGCGAGCGCTGCCAAGTAGATGTCTGAGAGCGCCGTGGGCGGGGTACGAACGACGTCGGCCGCCCAGCGGTTCAGAAGGCGCTCGAGCTGGGACGCTGCATTCTGTGGGTGACATATGTAGTCCGGTAGACTGCACACAGAGAAAGACGAACCTTGATGGAGAAATCATCGACAGAGGTGCCGCCCTGCTTGGTGGTCTGCGACGACGCGTCGTTGGCGGTGCCTTCGAGGAGGGCGATGCGGAGGTGGAGGCGTGCGACTTGTTTCTCTTGTTCGTCGAGTTGACGGCGCTGTTCTTCGACCTTTTCGTGGGCGATGCGCTGGCAGGGCGGGGTCGGTCACATATACATACGGTTCATCCAAGGATGCGATGATGGGGGACTCACGAAGTTGGTGAGGGCGTAGCGGTACTGTTCGCCGCTGACGACGTCCATGGTTTGCTGTGGGGTATAAGCCATTGAAGAGGATGAGTTGAACTTGGCTCATGATTGGCGCTGGATGTCCTGAATTGAGTTTGAGTCAAAGGGCCAAGGGTCACTCCCAGAACCACCATGTCTTCCATGTTCACCATCACGCTCAATGGTGATGACTTCGACCCGACGAGCTCATCGGCATTCGTCGATACTTCTGAATTTCATTATACTGTCACCCACGTTTTCCTTCCTGTCAAGCTTCCATACTTCTACGATGGTCATATCCTAAAAAATGATCTTTCGCTAGCTCGTGCAGTACACGCTGCTGCCCGTGCTTATAACGCACACGTTGACGAAATCTTGAAGTCCCAATGGGATCGGATCATAAGGATGTTGGACAACTTGCAAGCATCCATCCAGTCTCAGTGTCCAGACAGAGATCGTGCCGTCTCTCAATTGCGCGGGATGCAAACAGGAGGTATGGTCACACTATAGTTCTGTATAGACCCATGCTGACAACCAATAGATATTCTCGCGTTTCTCATCCGGCCCCACTGTTCTGCGGTCCTCCTCACGCGACGGGAGCACTCTACACTGTTGGAGTCATTCGAAGTATTCCCATATATTGACATTAAGAACACCACTGCGGGCACTCTGATGTGCTCGTATCCAGAGTTTGTTGTCGAGATCCAAAACAAGATATTCGACAATATCAGCTTCCGTCTCGAGCTCGCCGGTTTTCTCTCTTGCACCACTATCGGTTCGCAATTTCCCCCCCAATTTTCCGCCTACACAAAATATACTGCTGCACTGCAGGATGTAATTCTGCGAAGCGTTTGTTGCACTGCAAACGTTCCTCTCATCGCCAAACGTATTCGCGGTGTCAGTGGAGGCTGGCGTCGCTCGCCTCTTTGGCTCCTCATCAAGGTCTCAATCCAGACGTCTCTTGATCGATCTCTTGGATATCCGTCCTACAAGGCATTCATGTTGTTCTTCGTATGTGCCGTTGCAAAAGACGCAAGAATCTCCACTCTTCCCACTGATCTCCTTCATCTTATGGGGTCTAAAATTCTCCGACGCCTTAGCAAGCTTGGCTCATCTATCCCCGACTGGCTCTCCGAGATGGCGCTGGAGACATGTGCTGGTCCTCGAGAGGTTTTTGATTCCAGTTGGATGAAGCCGACCACGCCCACATCCCCATTTCGAAATCCTTCCCAGGATGAGCTCCAGAGAGATACCCAGATCTCGCTCTCGCGCAGCGGTGATTACATTTGCAATACCCTCAGGAATCATGGCCACAAATC
The DNA here is from genome assembly GCA_038089875.1 of Fistulinella prunicolor. Taxonomy (NCBI): domain Eukaryota; kingdom Fungi; phylum Basidiomycota; class Agaricomycetes; order Boletales; family Boletaceae; genus Fistulinella; species Fistulinella prunicolor. The sequence continues at coordinate 49,036 of JBBPLP010000061.1, read as the reverse complement.
CTTTGGGACACCCTTCCATCTTAGCCACTGTCGCCGCGGCACTATTGATGATTTCTTGTCCGAGAACGGGGCTTTTTTTGATGAAGCATGTACTGCCGACTACAAGGTCGCTCTCTATGATGTCGAGCGGTCGGTCGAACATGGCCTTGATGATTGGCTTGCCTGCGTCACGAATGTAGACGATGCATGCACACAGCTTGGGATCCTGATGGATAAATACACACAGAAGATCGGCCGTGGCAGTCCGGAAGACGGATCCATTATGGCATTGACAGGTATCGAGCTTTTTGTCGCAATCGACAAGCTCGTTGTGAAGGAGATCCCCATGCTCGTGGACTATTCTCCTGAAATTCCGTTTGCTTACCTGGAAGGATTGTTTCTCCGTACGACAACAAGCCTCCATCGTCTTTCCCGTTCGTTCCAGTACCTTTCTGAGCGGTACTCGCAGTCCCATCCAGGATGGTCGGTACTTTCAGACGACTTTACCAAGGATAGCTTTCCTATTCGCTATTATGACCGATCGCCACATCTTCAGCAATTGAAAGCTCGCATTGAAGAAGAAACGATGTTTGATGGAGTTCACCGATCCCCACTGCCCTCACTGCCATTACATGCAAAAGTCGTCGTTTTCGAACTACAATGCCCGGTGTGCATTCGTATCTGGCGATCAGCTATCGCCCAATTGTTCCACCATTACTATTTGTTCATTGAAAGTGGAAATGAAGGAGACAAGATGATTGGGCATATTCCCGCGTTACAGCCTTACTATGTCGACCCCGTGCCACAACTTTCCATCCAGATTGCCATTGGCCATTTTCATTCCGGATCTACAGAATTACGATATGCAATACGAGGCAGACGGAGCAGACTCCAGGCCTTGAGGAAGTTCTCATCTTTTTCATTCAGATTTGGATTTGCGTCTTCCTCCGGCAAAGCCCTGCAAAAATATGTCGACTCTACCTCTCATACTACCAATGACGTCTTGGCCGTTCAAGTAGACTGTCCCACATATCTCTCCCTCGATGAATTCATTGCATTTGGACAGTTGCGAAGTAGTGGTTCCCTCCAATGGATCAACATTCTGCGGGGACTGCGCAGCAGGACTCTCAACCTTCGTCGTTGCTATGTTCATGACCTCCTTGCTCACGCTGTCTTTCAAGTCGGGCCGTTCGATTCGAATACAGGGACATGGATCTGGCATCAGGACCTTCAGGAGCCATCCTTTTGCAATTCCCTTCTAGACGAGCTTGACCACTTGTTCACGGATGTCGGAGCTAGCTCGATTGACGCAATGATGATGAGGACCATTTCGTTGTTGCTCACTCGGGTGCTGACGTCAAGCCCCTCAGAAGGAGTCTCAGAGAGAGCCATTGGACTCCTCCGAAGGGTGCACAGGAAGATGTTCAATTGGGTGGAGGAGCTATCGTATAATCTGGCAAAGGCGCCCATGAACAAAGAACGCAGCAATCTCTTGCTGGATATGGCTCTTGCTTGTCGAAGCACATTCGATGTCGACTCTATTATTCTTCCTAAAATTTTCAATTCTATAGAAGATGTCGGTTCTCTGATTGCTTGTTCCCTCTTCATACACGCACTCTACCCCAGAGGTTAGTTCAATTCTTGTAATCTTCGACTCCCCAGTTAACGCCAGCCCCTCAGAAATGCACCCAGGATTGTTCCTTTCACGTGACGGTCGTCTTTCTTTCGTTCTTGAAGAAATTTTAAGGGATTTAGTTCTTGCGGATGTATCAAACTATGGCATTGATCTTGCGGTTCTCAACATATTCCCCAGCCACAAGCCTAGCATACACAAATGGGAGGGATTGCAACATCCAAACGCTCGCTGGCTCACATGCCGAACCACGGCAATGATAGGTTACCCATCGCAAACAGTACATCTTAATCTACTCGATGGGATGCTTCGAGTGGATGGCCAACCGGGAGGTGGACTGCCGCGTGCGATCAGGGACGATCCAGAATGCCGACATATTTTTCGTGATGTGCGTATATGCTATAGTCTAAGGTGCCCTCAAGCATCTCAAGTCTCGTCTGCAGCAAGGCTTTTTTGTCATACCGTCCATTCTTCCAGGAATGGATTTTACCACTTTAGCTGGGATATCCGACTACAAGGCAAGTGTATCAACTGTACGCGAGATATTCAAATGACTTAAATGCATGCAGGTGCACTTTTCCCTCAGAGACGATAGTCTGGTGGTTCGAGCCCAATCCAATCTGTCTGCCAATATTCTTGCGCTGATTCCTTCGAAAATACTGGAGGAAGATCTCCCCCCGGCGCTTGTCGATGGCCATGTTCATTGGTTGAATCTTTCTACGGGCATTGTTGAGATACGCCCCCTTGAACAGCTTTGGGTGCAATCTCCGGATAATTGGAGGATAGAGTGTGCATCTGGACAACACCATGTTTACAGAGGTTGTGAGACCCTCGTTGATATTCGAAGTCCAACCTGGGCGATGGTGTGCAAATGTTTCCAGTATCTAAATATCCCCAAGCACCAATGCTTTCCCGCGCCGCAACCCGCCAGACAGCCCCACAATCTCCTAATCACCGCGTCACCCGTCGATCCTCTCGAATCTGCGCCAGTGTTGCAACTGCATGTTACATTACCCCAGTATGGGTTGTCCTTTTTTGTCAACGCCGAAGGGGAGCTCGAGTCCCATGACTTCAAGAGCATGGTGTGCGACGAGAATCAGTGTGTTGGGGCGCTCATTGGTCTGCAGAGTATGCTCGCTCTCCGACAGAAGACTCACCTCCCAGAGGGGCTGATTCCCAGACGCATCCTCGTACCTGACGGCCATCTCGAAAAGGATGATAACGTGGTTCGGGTCAAGCCTCGGAATACTCCACGCCGTGATGAACCGTTGTATCATGAATATGTCGTGGATACCGAACTAGGTTGCTTAGTAGGGAACGGCAGTCTGATAGGCACGGCATACCTTGCGGATCTGCATGGCATGACTAGTCACGATCGACCTGATCCGCTGACAAGTAAAACGGGTGCTCAGGCAGCACTTTGTATCCTACAATCGGCTGGGTGTTGGTCAATCATGAAACTCAAGGCTGCGAATCTACCTGGTATTCAATCAGGGCGGTACCATCCGCAAATAGAAACATCGTGGTTAAAAATACGAGGAAGAGACTACTGGTATCGCGGTACCGATTGGGAGTCCGGTGATAGGTGGAGAGCTGACGGAGCGCAACGAGCTGCATATCGATTTCCGTGGCATACCACTGATTCACCCTCTCCCAAAGACCATAATTTTGATGCAAACAGATATTCGGGCTTGGACGCTCGCGTCAAGTCTGGACTACCCGCTGCTTTATACACGTGCGACATGCAAATAACTTGGCCGATCACCCTCGATCAACTACTTTCCAGCCGACCAGCGCCAGAACTACCGCCGTGCAGCGCTTTCGCTTGCATGAGCCTTCACAAAACATCGTCGAATGATATTTCTGAACTCAATCAATTATTCTCCTCTCTCCCGATGAACAGTTTTAACACCTCGTCTCGACGGGAATACATCGTTCTTCTTGAGAAAAGCGCGCAATACGCTCGCGACGGCTCTCAAACGACTCATGGACTGTTGGAGAAGGGTCACATCGAAACACTTGAGAAACATTACGCACAGTGCAAAGTAGATTACTTGGATGCTCTATCAATTCTCAAGAAGAGTCTGGGCCCAATAACCAATCCGCATCAACAAGCGCTCGATCAATTTTGCCACTGGCCGCCAATCACAGGAGACACCCTCTTGCGATGCCTCTCATCCACTTCCCTTATCAAACTCCCCGGACAGTGGAAGAAGTGCTTGATATCTTTCGCTCTACTTCTTTGCTTTGGACGGTCACGAAGAAGAGTTTTGTAAGGAATTACAGAGCGTCAATTGTGATGGATGGAATCCCGAAGAATACCCAGATTGGCTGTTAATTCAGGCGCGTTTATACTCTTCAAGCACTTCTCCTAAATAATGTTGTCCTTACCTACATCAGATTCAAGGAAACTTTCTCATTCGTCGTTCTCAAGCAGAAATTGCGATGGAAATGATATCTCCAAAGTCTGGACGAAACACAGTGATGCAGGTCAATATGGGGGATGGAAAATCATCAGTAATCATCCCAATGGTTGCTGCTGCTCTCGCTGATGGCAGACAACTTGCTCGTGTCATTGTTCCCAAACCGTTGATAGCGCAGATGTTCGACTTGCTGCTTGCCCGCCTTGGTGGACTTGTCAACAGGCCTATATATCACCTCCCTTTCTCCCGTTCCCTCGAGTACGACCAGCACCACAGCGTGGTTAGCGTTCCAATTCGTGATCTGCGCACACTCGTACCTCAGTGCATGGCCGAGCGCGGAATTCTACTTGTGCAGCCTGAGCACGTCATGTCTCTCAAATTGATGTGTGTAGAAGAACAAGTACGTGAAGGAAAACGTGTGATTGATCCATTATCAAAGGTGCGGAAATCATTCTACGAGCGCGCTACAACGTCCTTGTTGCTCAAATCGGTGGGCATACATATATTTTACTATGTCGATGAATGTTGACTTAGATCGAACCCTAGATGCCAGATAGTGGCTTCGTTGGTAACATGTTTGGATGGCTTGGCTCGCAGTCAAAAAACCGTTCGAAAAGACAAGGGGCTACTCCGGCGGAGCGACTTGGCCGCCATCAGGATAGCGCGACCGAGTGGCTCAGCCTTCAGAAGTGGATGGATTCTCATGTTCGAGATATCCTGGACGAGAGTGATGAGGTTCTTCATCCTCGATTCCAATTGATTTACACGTTCGGCCTTGAACAGCATATGGACGGATATCCTAACCGATGGGCAATCACTCAGCAGGTCCTCCGACTCGCAAAAGAGTGCGTTTACACCCTTTCAAGAAATCACCATAACTCTATGGAGTATGAACGGGGGCCTCCTGGATCATTTCCACGTTTTGGCATCGTGGACCCCGACACTGGCCAGTGGCTCGTATTAATGATTGTGGAAGGTGTAATGGCCGGGCGACTTCCTGATCTAAGCTTCCCAGACATCTCTCCGGAATTACATGATGCAATTCGTAGTTTCATATCCGACGAGGAAGTCCTCCAACTTCCTGATACAGTCAGGAGGGTAGAGGAGTATGCCAACCCACGTTCCGCCCAGAGTTCGAACATGTGGTGTAAGTTGCTGATCCTCCGTGGTCTCCTGGCTTCCAAGATCCTCCTATATACTCTCACGGAACGGAGATGGTGCATTAACTATGGTCTTGTCTCGCAAACACAAAAATCGTGCACTACCCCACACCCCACAATGCTTGCAGTTCCATATCGAGCCAAAGACATGCCAGCTCCCAACACCCAGTTTGGCCAACCAGACGTCGCCATCGTTCTTACATGCCTTTCCTATTACTATTCTGGTCTCAGCGAGGAGCAGCTGAGGGCGTCCTTCGAAATTCTTCTGGATGAAAATGACCCATGTATCAATTACGCCTTCTGGATCAAAGGCTACGATGACGGGGTACTGCCGGGCTCGCTTCGGACACTCAGTGAGATCAACCTGAAGCCCTCGGAGCAGTGGGATAGGGTCATATTCCCACTTTTTCATCGGAATCAAGCAGCTATAGATCTGTACCTTTCGCGAATTGTATTTCCGAAGGAAGCGAAAGAATTTCCTTGGAAGTTTTCGGCATCTAGCTGGGACCTGGCGGAAAAACGTGAAAAGGTTATCACAGGTGCGCTGCATTCAGTGCTGTTTAATTAAGTTGCTGAACCAAACCACAGGATTTTCCGGAACGAATGACAATCGATGGTTGTTACCTATGTCTATTACTCAACACGACCTTGAATGTCAGCAAGGAACTAATGCCAAGGTACTAGCATATCTTATTCGGCCCGAAAACAACGCCTATGAAGTAATTCACTCCGGTGGCGAACGACAGACTACACGACAAATCCTCCATATCGTAGCCAGACAACAGCCTGAAATTCGTGTTTTGGTAGATGTTGGTGCTCAGATCCTGGATTTTTCCAATATCGAAGTTGTCAAAGCATGGCTCGACATCGTCAAAGATGCTGCTGGGGCCATTTATTTCAATGAGAATGATGAACTGATGGCCCTCATGCGAAATGGCACCCCTGTGCCAATGTCATCATCACCTGTTTCTCACCAGCTGGAGCGTTGTGTTGTCTACCTGGATCATGCACATACAAGGGGAACCGATATCAGATTGCCCGCCGGATCGCGTGCAGCCGTCACGCTGGGGCCTAAGCTTACAAAAGATCGCCTTGTGCAAGGTTCATTTCGGTGCTAGGTCCCATTTCCACAAATCTTACTGTTTTAATCTTCAGGCTGCATGCGGATGCGCAAACTGGGTCATGGCCACTCAGTTATATTCTTTGCGCCACCCGAAGTTGATCTGAGCATCCGTGCTCTGGCTGGCAAAAATGATCCAAATGCGCAAGTTGCCACGGTCGACATCTTATGCTGGGCGATACACGAGACCTGGGTCGAAATTGAGCAGCAGGCTCCATACTGGGCTCAGCAGGGTATGAATCATAAACTGAGAAGCGAGGCTTGGTCCCGTTTCTGCAACAAGGACTTCACGTTAGAGCAGCTGTCGAACGCATGGCTCCAGCCAGAAGTAAAGTCGCTGGAGAATCTCTATGCGCCTTGCGAAACCACAAATGACTCGAGGACTTCGCTAACATTGGACTCGGGGATCAGCCAACGCTGCAAGGACCTCGGAATTATTTCGCTGCCGAGGGCACAAATGGAAGAAGAACAAGAGCGCGAGATCTACAGGGAGCGCGAGCGCGAAAGGGAAATGGAGTTGCCTCCCAAAGCAAAACCGGCAGAACATTGCCTCCACCCAGACGTTGTAGCCTTCGTGAAGACTGGTGTTGTCCCTCCATTGCACTCCAGCAGTGCCTTTCGGCCCATCTTTACAACGCTCGAAAAAAGCACTGCTGTTACTCATGAGGCAGATGTATGGAGCCCATATATCTTGGCGACGACGGATTTCTGCAATACGATCGATCCCGAGTCCACTCGAGGGACCATCGATCAATATTTGCGTCCTGTTCAATGGGTCCTGTCTAGCAAAACGGACAGTGGCCAAGTACTCGTTCTGGTTAGTCCATTCGAGGCGGACCGCTTGATTACAGACATCAGAGAAAGTAAACACGTTCACCTTCATGTGTATGCCCCTCGCACGTCCCAGCGTATGCAATCATCAGACGATCTGAAGCTATACACTATCCCTCCCCTCCCTTCTGACTGGACTCCCCCTTGGGCGCTGATGGATCAGCTCAACATCTTCGCTGGACAGCTCTATCTCAGAGACTATCATTCTTACGTCCGACTGTGTCATTTCCTCGGGGTACCTGCGGAAGAGCTGCCGGACGATTCAACAGTGCGGTGGAATCTATTTGACATTCCTGGCAGTTTTGAAGAGCACAAGATCACGTTCTCGGCCTCGCCGCTGCCTTCCGTTATGGCGTTGCTTACGATTCGGACCAGGGGGCAACCGTTTGCACATACACACATGGGCAAAATTCTCCAAGGGCGAGCGCTCACTATCAAAGACTTCGAAGACCCAAAAGCGATCGGATCTCGTGACACCACTGCGACGCGCGACAAGGAGATATCATACAATGTTGCATTGGACGTCAAACCCTCATCACCTTTGGACACGAAGAGCAATCCAGAAGACGATAGGTGGTCATCGAGGTTGCTCAGACCTTCTAAGCGGGGCTTAAATAGTGGTGAAATATCTGTCGTAGATTCAGAGCCCCCTCAAAAGCGCTTGCGTTTGGATCTATGATCGAGTCAAGCTCGTGGACGGTGTGTTTGTTTGATAGGGAGTATTGGCGAAGGACTAACACTCTTTCTTGCAGTCTTTCACCTGCTCGTGCTCTGCCTCGCATTGTGTATGGTATACGTGGGTATTTTGTGGTGGTGTATGTTCAGGGCTAGTTGAGTGAGTGCAGCCGGAATGAGACGGGTACTGAGTTTCTAGATACATACCATCGACGATAGTGTCAGATATAATTTATTGCGCACTGTTTGATACGTACGTTTTCTGGTTCTACATGAGTGACTCGCAACTGTATGTCACTGGCATGAGGTGTCTAGTTATTTGAGCTCACGAAGTTACATCGGCGGCCATTGTCTCTTGGAGCCTCGGCCACCTGGTTGACGATTTCATTTGACACAAGACAACCCTTGGCGTAATAAAAGAATATAGAGCAAACAGATGGCTCCATGAGCGTGTCGGTTAAAATTCGCACACAATTGAGTGGGCTTGTGGGTGCCTATGTGACGCTAGCGAACGTACCTACCAAGATGTGTGTGATACAGTCGCGCAGGCCCGCTGAACGGGCCCGCCAACACCTAGGTTGGTGTGAACAAACGGGGCTGCAAGGACTTTTGCCGTAAATCTGAAGGGGCCAACTCATAAATATACGAGAAGGACAAATGGGCCCTCTTGGATATGCGCTATACAATTAATCAGAGAAAGTCTTTCAATGGTCGGAGATCATCGGCCGGAGATGGTCTGAAGAGGCTTTGCTGTGTCGCGGCAAAGTTTGCGGACCACTGCAGTGGCCCAGTTCCATTGAACCCGGACTCCGAGTCGTGATGTCATTAGCAGCATGTCGTTCATGCTTGAGGCCTTGAGGTATCGGAAAGCTCTAAGCGAGGTCGGAGCAATGAGCTCGGCGGCGAACCTCACGTCACGTGACGCAAAAACATGTGGACATACTGTACTTAGTTTCATGAATGATGGGTCGGCCATCGTTATAGCATCGTTGGGTGTATTAGTTTTATAATCCATCGGAACATTTAGTCCAGATTGACGACGGAGGATTGCAATGCGTGTGTAGACTGGCAGCACTTGGTGTATCCTACTAGTCCGCATTAGTACCTCCCCCGGTAGAGTCCGATGAGACCCACGCTGCCGAACTACTTAGGATCGGATCGCGATCACCCACAGTCGACTCTCCCGCTCATTGCCCACTTTCTCTTACTACCACCTCGAGATCAGAATCGGATTAGAAAACCATGTCTCGCCAATTCTTTGTTGGAGGTAATTTCAAGATGAACCCCGGCTCCAAGGAGCAGAAGAAGGCGATCATCAATATCCTCAATGCTGCCGATCTAGACCCCACCGCCGGTGCGTGTCACACCACCTACCGATTCTACCTCAGGACTCAAGGACAAAGCGCGATGCAGAGGTCGTCATTGCGCCCCCTGCATTATACCTTATCCCCCTTCAGGATTTCCTCCGCAAGGATATTCAACTCGCTGCTCAAAACTGCTACTTCAAGACATCGGGTGCCTTCACAGGCGAGATCAGGTCAGGCGGATGTTGTCCGTGTTTCATTGCGTGCTCATTGCCGTTCTTGCCCTCTCAGCCCAACACAGCTCGTTGATGCCGGGATTCCATACGTCGTTCTCGGTACGTACACACGCCTTTGACAGATCAACCAGACGTATCTGAACACTATCAGGGCACTCGGAGCGCCGCACACTGTTCCACGAAACCTCCGAATTGGTCGGGAGCAAAACCAAGGCAGCTCTGGACGCCTCTCTCAAAGTCATCCTCTGCGTCGGAGAAACCCTCACGGAAAGAGAAGCGGCGAGGACGACAGAGGTAGTTAATGCACAGCTACAGGCTGTCGTGGATGTCCTCAAGGATACGGCCTACTGGAGGTACGGCTTTCCGCAAACGTGCCCGAATCCGACAAACCGAATGCTAACCTTTTTACAGCAACATCGTGATTGCGTACGAGCCGGTGTGGGCGATCGGCACGGGCAAGGTTGCCACCGCGGCACAAGCACAAGAAGCCCACGCCGAAATCCGTCGATTCTTGCAGGCGCAGGTATCTCAGAACGTCGCGGAAACAACGAGAGTCATCTACGGCGGCTCTGTTACTGCGGCAAACGTCAAGGAACTTTGTGCGTGGATTCTTCCCCCCTCAGTGCGATTCTTGTGCTCAATTCATCTGGGATTTGAATAGCAACGCAGCCTGACGTCGATGGGTTCCTCGTGGGTGGCGCATCGTTGAAGCCCGAGTTTGTGGATATTATCAACGTGAAGAGGCAGTGATGGCGATGCCAGATGGCACGTGTCCGGATAAGCGGTAGATTATCAGAGAACATGTAGAGCGCCTTTCAGAGTGTATGGTCGTGTATGTACTACGAGTCCAGACTGTCCAGTTGTGAGTCGACGTGGACGAACTTCAACTCATCCGCCACGTGCGTAGTAAGCATGGAGCCGACCTGTAGATTGTAATATAAAAGTCTGATGAACGTACTGCGCGCAGTTTCAATGACATCGAGCCAAGCGGCACAACGAATTGCTCGGGGAAAACCTCCATATCGAAAAGTAGATAGCGGGCTATGGTGGAGGCGGCAGATACCTTGAATACTCGAGCTCCGACATGCCCCACTCAGCAGTGTCGCGGCAGGATTCGGAAGCGTCAAACGACTGGAAAACTCTAGAAGATGGTGGTAGTAGTGCATGTTTCTGTTACGCCTTCCTAACTTGTTCACATCAACCACTATATAGTTACTTACATAAGCCTCCAGTTATTAAGTGCCTGGACGCATGGGTCTCAGTCGCATCTCCCACCATCTGTGGCGAACGCTGAGGTATATCGTCTCACGCACATCTCATAGTAGTTTGACTGACGACACCGGTTGTCTAGTACCATTGTCATCGTCTAGGTACAGTGTCAATATATAGCATTCCTTCATCTGTGGTGATCGCTGATCGCTGTTCATATGATCGTCATCTAGATCGATCGTTCACGGGAGATGTCCACAGTTCCAACAACTGTGCCGATTAAAGTTAAGGGAAAGAAGGCTGCGAAGCCGACACAAGACAAGACCACGCTGGTCCCACATATAACGAAATACACTTATTGCGCCAGCGCATCCGACCTCGCACATGCCACACACATCCTCGCCGATGCTCCTTTCCTCATCGTTGACTGTGAGGGCAAGAACCTCGGCGCGGCAGATGGCATCCTCTCCCTCATATGTGTCGGCACGCCCGACGCCGAGCACATCTTCGTCTTCGATGTCCCCGCCCTTCGCTCATGCAATGCCCTCGGCGCCGGGTTCCGCCCCATCCTTGACCTCCTCGCCCGGCCCACCGTCAAGAAGATCATGTGGGACTGTCGCAACGATTTTCTAGAGGTTTCCACCGTGTGTGGCGTCATGCTTCAGGGCGTAGTCGACCTTCAGCTCGCGGAGATCGAGTCGCGTGCGTCATTGCGCGGCGAAAAGGAGAGGAGGCGGGTCAGTCGCCTGGCGGTCGGTGGTCGGCGTCTGCCGTTGAACCTTATCAAGCAGAACCCGGACTTGTTCTTGGGCGTGCATAGTTTGCAGGGCATGGACTCGTGCCTTCGGAAAGCGCAGTTGTCGACGACGGGCAAAGACCGTACGTACATTCCTCGTTTTATGCCCCCTCTACTTCATTCGTCCGAGCCGACCCATTGCTTGTCTTGTAGCACAAGTGGTCGCGATGCACAAGACAAACGGTTCGGAGATATGGCTCTGCAGGCCGCTTGACCCCCAGCTGCTTCAATATGCGGCACATGACATCGAAATGCTCGCAATGCTCTACGAGCATTTTAAAGCACAATCGTGGATCACGCCTCTCAACGAAACTGCCCTGATACACCAGAGTTATCGTTACGCATACTCGCTCTATCACCAGGGGCGCGTCTCCCAGGATGACGTTTTTGGTTCCTGCTCGGTGCTCCCGCTCGACGTCCTCCGCGAGCCCCGTAGTGTGACGGTACCTTGTCAAGGGTGTAAGCGGATGCAGTCGTTGCAGTGTTTTACGCTCGATCGACGGGAAGGGAAGATCGTGGCACGCACGAACATATGCCGCGTCTGTCAGGTCAAGTTGTTGATCAAACAAGTTAATTACCCAGTTTCCTGGGTCAAGGTCACGTCCCAGGCAAGCTCTGCAGACGCTAGACAGACGGAGTCAATGGAGAAGAAGATGCCAGAGGGGTCGATGAAGCCGAAGGTACCTTTGAAGCCAACTATGAAACCAAAGGGGAAGCTAGAAGAGTCTGTGAAGTCGAAGGAGAGTTTGGAACCAGAGGATACGAAGAAGCCGGAGGTGACCTTGGGGCCGAAGGAGTTTTTGAAACCAGAGACGAAGATGTCGGGGTTGTCCATGAAGCCAAAGGAGCGTTTGAAACCAGAGGATACAAAGAAGCCAGAGGTGACCTTGGAACCGAAGGAACTTTTGAAACCAGAGACGAAGATGCCGGGGTTGTCCGTGAAGCCGAAGGAGCCTTTGAAAATAGAGGAGACGGAGAAGCCAGAGGCGTTCATGAAGCCGAAGGAGCCTTTGAAACCAAGGGAAACGAATAAGCCAGAGGTGTCCGTGAAGCTGAAGGAACTTTTGAAACCAGAGGGGACGAAGATGCCAGAGTTGCCTGTGAAGTCGAAGGAGCCTTTGAAACCAGAGGTGATGAAGAAGCTAGCGGTGTCCGTAAAGCCGAACAAGCAAAGGGAGCCGAAGAAACCGAGAGAGCCAAAGAAACCGAAAGAGTCAAAGAAGCCGAAGGAACCAAAAAAGCCGAAGGAGCCGAAGGACTTGAAGCAAAGCAGGACCCAGAGGAAGGTGAGAACCGGAGAGAGACCTCGCTTAGGCATGGTTGATGCTTTTCACGCTATGCCAAGTGGACGCCCAGGCACGCTAGTCCACGTAACCATCTGTACTGCTTGTGGTGGTCTGGCGAGACTGTGGGCTGGGAATACGGCGATATTCTCAGCTTTTCTTCCTGCATATGTCGGGAGGTGTGTGTGTGTCTGAAATTTGTTGATATGGAAACCGTACCTTTGTGCAGTGGTTAAACGTGTAATTACACAAGAGGAGTATGTACAAATAGCAAGGGCTTACTGTGGTCTAATTTGGCTTGACTTGAACGGCTGGGTACTTCCGAATGTCTATGTCGTGCTGACGGAGTAAATGGGTTTTATCCTCTGTGGTGGGGACCCATGGTAAGGGCTAAAGAGTGAAGTAAGTGAAGACGCGCCAACAACGGCGGTCACTCGTCATTGCAATACGGAGTGGGTCCTGGTTGTCAGGACAGTTTAACAAAGGTTGTAGGGCCTACGGGACCACCGCACCAAGTAACATGTCGGATGGGGCACTGTTGCCGCTGTACTATCACGGAAGGGATGAGCCACGTCGGCCGAGTGTTTGGCATCCAAACAAACTGTGGGGCCGAGTTCAAGCTCAGTAGTCAGCATTCCCGGTTTCAAGCCGAAAAAAAATTGGAGTTCACCGACCAGGGCTTTCTTCTGCCACAAAAACTCGTCCGACATAAAGAGAAGCTGAGGGATAAATTTGAAAACGGAACAGGCTGTTCGCAAGGTGGACGATGGACGGTGGACGATGGACGATGGTGACAGCGGGCAGCAAGAGATTTTTGGATGGCCAAGGCGTGATCACACGTTTGTTTGCAGTTGATTGATCGCTAAATATCGTCGCCATGACGTGTTGTGGGCTGGGCTATGCAACCTATCAGTAGACACTTTCCAAACACTTGGAAAAATCCGTGCAAGCCTTTGTTACCATTTGGACATCAAAAATGCGGCCACAGGAAAACGGACACGGCAAAAACGTGCTCGTATGCATACCAGGGACGAGCCTGGCATCAACATAGACGTAGCGAACAATCTCCAGGAGAACTTCTCCTTGGTTCCACCACTCTCAGCTATTTCTGACGACGACCTTGCAGGGCTAGAATCAATCTCACTTGATGAGATCGATTTCTGAATTTGCAGCGCTTGCAGCACTCAACAAGGCACCCAAGGCCATTACAAACGAGGCTTTGGTTGTTGATCACGATGCAAGGGATGTCTGTGGCTCGGACATGAGTGCGTTAATGTCTTCTAACGGCCTTGTGTGTCCGTAGTTACATGCTCATCTCAGGCTAATGATATGTTCTGCCAACTGGCAGAACTGGTGATTGACGTGTGACGTCACAGAGCATGGTTTCACGCCACAAGTTCTAGTGTTGTGGACAGACCCTTTTTGATGGGTTCACCATCAGTGGGGGAAAAAAGTCGTAACTTTATGTAGTATTGCATGTCGATTGTAGCACATGTGTACAGATCGCAATAGATATGATGACAACGCACATGTATCCGGTGTAGTTTACAATGTTGCTGCAGCAGTGCAATGTCAAAGACTGACAGCCTCACAAAATCGGTAAAGCATTGACGTTAACACCACTGTGTCCATCATGGGCGGGTGTGTCTGGGGGTTCGCAGAACATGAATATAATTACGTCACACGAGCAGAGGAGCCTTACTATTGTCCCCGCACCAGCATCCCGGAGAAAGTGCAACTCCCCGTATACATCCCCGATTTGATATCGAGTGGGTCGAGTGGGCCGGAAGAAAGCGACAATATTTCCCGAGGGATCCTCAAGCTACGGGGTGAATCATCATTACGCGCACGACAGAAGTGATCACAGCCGAACATACAATAACGTCATGCGAGGTGGAAGATGGCCGCCAACGATATTGTAGGCCATCAGGTCCATTAAAGATCCGTGCACCCTAAGTCGAGCGATAAGAGTCGCGCTTGTAGTGCTAGGTGAGCGTACAGCATACCGGATAGCGAGGATCGGGGCGAATAAGGTCAGACATCGAGACCCTGTTCTGCGGGATATATATGGATTAGTCAACGTGCATATATATTTTTCCGATATTTTCTCTGACCTTCGAGAAAAGTACTACTCGCCCGAGCGGGCCGTTGAGAGCCCATTTGAGCGTCGCGACACGATCCTCCTTGTTGTTTCTGACCACGCGCCATAGAGTAGTGATATTTTGCTCGCTGTTACTCTTTAAAGTCTATAAGATTGGCCAGGAACGACGACGCAAAGAAGAGGAGACAGTGAACCTGAAAACGATAGAGGACACCCCAACTATTGAAAAGCTTGCTTTCACGAGGATCTTGGTTCGTCCAGGACAAAACATCTGGCACGCCAACGTCCGATGCATCTGGCAAGTCATCGTCCAATACATCTGTACCGCTATTCCACGTTGAAACTCGTGAATTATTTCTCCGTTGGCGAAAACAGACCTTTTTCTCTCTAAATGTACAATGCCTGCGAAGAAGATAAGCAAATGGTTGTGATGACACTATTGGGATCCTTGCCTTCCAGTGAGACTATACGGTAATTCTGATATAGTACTACCTCTAGAAGAGATTGATTTGTAAGCTCTTCGAGCGTAAGTAAGCCCTGGGATATCATGGATATGACCTGGTGCATAGAAAACGGATCACAAAGCGATGACTCACCTCTTCAAGGATTGAAATCCAATGGTTGTCATGAGTGATTGCAATGTTCGCGGAGGGTTCCTAAAGCAGACAATGGTATTCGGCACATACACCATGTTTCAGTGTAACCGACCTTACGAAGTAGATATTGGTTGATAGCGTCTGAAGGATGAAATGCCTACTGGGGCAGTTAGAAACTGAATTTCTTCTATTGCAAAATCAGATTCCTACCAGGTGTATGTCCGGTATCCGCTGGATTTCAACAGACATGTCATCGTACTCATCTTCCGGAACATCGCTTTGCGGTCGTTCTTCGGTTAGGGGATCCGTCGTACCTTCGCTATGCGCAATAGCTTGCAGATTGTTGTTTCTCCAGTTCATCAATGACCCCGTCAAAGTAGCACCGGGTAACCGAGAGTTGTTGCTTCGAGAACTACTGGATAATTTTGCAGGACTGGATCGAGTAGATGGGGTATCTACCTCGACGGTAATCCGTCGCGTGCCCAAGAGTCCGCTGCGTAACGTGATTTTGAATCCACGGATGAATACAGCCTGATTGGGAATACCAATGTCGACGAGAGGCCCAACCCGCCAGTCCAAAGCACGCGTGGTCTCCCAGCTGTACGTCGGCGAAGTACTTCCACCCTCTGTGTATTTGAAGCGGGCCGTATGGTATTCGTTTCCCGTGACGGCTTCGAATGCTGCAACGGACCAAGAGCGCGTTTTATGAATGCCAGTAATCATATAGAGGGAATCGTAGCCGATGATCCGATGGCGGCGGTTCACAGCATAATTGTACCACTCTAACCCATGTCGCTTCGCTTGTTCCAGGAAGAGACCCTCGTTCAGGAGGTCATATCGTTCAGCACCGGTTGGAAGAATGAGAAGCGCGCCCTCATCAGACGATAGACTGAATCTATAAGTCGATTGTTCTCTGAGCAATAGTCGATGAAATCAGGTGGTCTCGTTCGCTGTCTTAGTGATAAAAGTATGCACCGTTGTGGAGTGTTACTCGATGGCTCAGCCGTCTCGATTGGAGTTACAGAAGGAGATGAAATAACGCGGCCAGGATTCTCTGCATCGGCAATGGTCCTGATGTCTAATTCACCGGGATCGATCCTGGTAAAACCATCAGGGACACCATAGCGACGGTGGAAAGGGTGATCCGGAGGCAGGCATATGTTGAAAAAGACGTCAAAACCGCCATCGTCGGAAATGACGACGCCAACATCACCAATTCCCAATCCTTCTCGGCGCTTCATCAAAAGCTCGTTGCTCGGCTCAGGAGTCCACAGCGGGTAACCACGAGGAGATGACAACTGCCTTGCGTACACGTCCTGGGGAGATCTGGGCATGACCGTTCAAGACCAGGCGGAGGAGTCATCCAAAAAAGGAAGTTGGCGTCGGACGCGCGTTGCAACTTGAACTATGCACTAAACCCCCTCGAACCACTCCCAACACGGGGTAATGAACGTTTACTGAGATATCAACCTTCATTGCCATAACATAATATGCTGAGGTCGCTTCTGGCACCTCTTCGCAATCTTCAGGATCACGGACACGAGTCTACCTTGAACAACGATGCTCAGTCTAACATCGGGACAGTGGGAGTCACGGCCACTGCTAAGGAAAGCGCAGTTGCAAGCCAAGTTACATCTCTGGTAGAGGAATTAAAGTTGGCGCCAGATGCGCACTCGAGGATTACGGTATGAAGGATACTGCGCGATCGATCACGAGCCTCCCTAAGCCACTGACAATGTTGGGCAGATTTTGCACTCTCTTCAGTCTGTCATCGGGCACTCTGGTGCCTCGGACGCATTCCGCGAAGCGGACGGATTTCTTGTCTTGATGCATGTTCTGTCAACACTTCCAGCGACACCATCTGCATTATCCAGTTCGCAGTCAACTCAACAAGTATTCGATTGTATGCAACTTGCATTTGAGCTCACCTCGAAGGTTTTGCATCGACATTCTATCAACGTGGCATTCTTCGAGGTTAGTCATTATCCTACCCCCCTTACGCCAATTACCCACCTTCTTGTGATCCGGCTCCAGAATTATGTCGGCTATACAGCTTTGTCTGACGCCTGTAGCTCGCTTGTCAAACATCCTGTCACCTTCGAGAAGACCCTCGGGTGTCTTCTTTCTCTCTCTGTCCATGAATTCGCTCTGGTCGACCTGTTTCTAGCATTGCAACCAAATTGTCATGATCTCTCTGAGCTAGACATTCATTTCTTGGAATTTGCTCCGTCTCTCGGCACCATCCATCTACCTCGTGTCTTTAAAATCGTATGGGAGTTTGTGTCCGAATCTCCCGCGACAAATCCTACCCTCCGGCTTATCATGTATAAGATCTTGGAGGACCTGACTCAATCATCTCACCGCAATCTCGCCATCTTGAGCATGTTGGGTATATTGACACCCATGTTTTCTACTTTCATCACTTCTTCTCCAGTAGACCAGTCAAATTTACAAGCCGCGGAGCGTCAGTTGCAGTTCAAAATCATCAAGCGATTATTCGAGATGGGTGCATCCACTCAGGATGCG
Organism: Fistulinella prunicolor; assembly: GCA_038089875.1. Taxonomy (NCBI): domain Eukaryota; kingdom Fungi; phylum Basidiomycota; class Agaricomycetes; order Boletales; family Boletaceae; genus Fistulinella; species Fistulinella prunicolor. The sequence goes on along the minus strand of JBBPLP010000061.1, from coordinate 31,164 downwards.
CGACAATTATTCCAGTGCGCAGTCAAGGAAAACAAGTCGCTGGATGCAGAGATCATTGATCTCATGCGCACCAATATGAGATCAAAATGGCCCCCTCACATTTCCTTCCACGACGTTTCTGCCGTGACGATGCCACTTGCTGGCTGGAATACAATTCTGACTTCTGGTTTGACCTTCATGGTAAGTGTCAAAAGCTCTTTTACTTCGTTACTGTATGCTATATCTGGTCTCCGTAGCTTTGGGCGTGGTTCGAAAGGATCCCGGCTGTGGCACATAGAATATTCAGCATCTCTTTTGGCTCGCGTTATGCCATAGAACTGAACATAGGCAGCAATGGTGCTCTTTCGCTGCGAACAAGTTCTCACCAGGAGTTTGCCATTCTATCCAAGAGCCGGATACAGACTTCGCGCTGGACTCATATTGCTGTCGTTTATTACCCACATCGAGCGTCTCAACCTGCCGTTCGTACGTTCGAATGTGCTGCGGACTATCCCCAATTTGATATTCTTTGTAGGCATTTTCATAGATGGTGTTCTTAAGGAAACGCTCGACTGGGCATACCCTAATGTTCACGAAAACAGCATCGGAGAGTTTGCCCTGGGTGACAGAAGATCAGATAAGGCTTCCAGTTGGTGTATTACGTCTGCATACCTTCTTTCTTCACCACTAGGTAACTGTTCCCTTGTATTTTCATCCTTTATCGCTAATCAAAATCAGACGACGAACTCCCCAGATTCATTCATCACCTGGGTCCTAGATACAGCGGAAATTTTCAGGATAGGGCTCTTATCCGATTCCTCACGTACGAAGCATCCACCTCGCTAAACATGCATATGGTTGGCCCAGGATCAATATCTGGAGAGTCACCTCTCAAAAAAGCCGTCAAAGATGGCGCCTTGATCGACGAGGCTTCGATTCTGTGTAAGATCGTTACCAAGGACATCGCTAATCTTCAGTCATCGGATATCCATTCTCGCTCAAAAGAACTAGACACAAACAACATTACAACGTTTGGACCCGTGATTGCTATCCCGTGCCAACCACTAGATCTCGCTCTGTGGAGGATAGGCGGTGCTCAGCTAGCGCTTTGTTTAGTGTCGCTTGCAGAGGTGGGCGCTGTCTCACTTCGTTTGTTGTGCTTCTCCGCTAAACTGTGAAAAGACTTCGCACGAGTTGTCCCGAACAATCACCATTCTATGTGATAGTCTGCGTAATTGTTGGCAAAATTCGGAGGATATGGAGAGAGTCGGTAAGAACGGTGTTCCACGTGTTCGTGTTCGTCTCTGATGATCACAGCTGGTTATGATATTCTTGCCAGTATTCTTTACCAAAAAAGTCGCCTCATCAATATGACGACCTTTGAAATCCTGTTCGAGTTTCTTGGCTTGAGCTTTCGGTCTCCAGAGTAAGGGTTTCTTCGTCTTCATTTTGCCTTTGCTACGTGGCTAATGGCTTACTATTCAAGGGCCTCCACCATCACGAATACAATCGCATACACTGCCATTGCGCTCGACTTTGAACTTTGGTCAACGACAACTGCCGATATTCAGCGAGCACATCTCGAACACTTTTCGTTTCTGTTGCGTTCCAGTCGTTATCGGAAATTCAATGCCAAGGTTTGCCTATCCAAACTGAACCTCGTGCGTAGATTGTTGTTTGCTTTACGATCGCCATGGTATCCTCCGGAGACGGTCTCCCACCTTGCCAATGCAATTGGGGTTGTCATGCAAGCCCATTTCTCTGCAAACGATACCATTAAACCTGTCGTGTCATATATAGCAGCCAACATTAGTTCTGGTATGCGACATGGTTCGTTCATGTGAGCTGAGACACAATCACTGATAACACCGTAGATCCTGATCCGCTGCCTTCACCTCGGGCTTCCTTTATTTTTGGGAGCAGTCACAACGAGAAAGCGCGACTTGTCTTGGACGCAATCACATCACTCCTTCGCATTCCGACCATGTACATGAAGTTTGCAGAAGCCCTACCGGTTTCCCGCATTGCGTTGCTATGGCTTGGATCTGATCCGTCTCCCCCTCTCATCTGTCAGGTCCTCGCGATTATTAGTATCGGCTTCAGTACCTCTTCTTCTTTCGGGAGGAAATTCGAGCTCGGGAGTGGTTGGCTTACGTTGAGGAAGGTGTTGCCACCTGTCTGGAACGGTGCCATTCACGAGGCGGCTCTCGAATTACTGTTCCAGCAACCGCATGATGGCAGGACCGCCTCCAAGAATGTCAAGTGTCCACAGGTGCTTACGGTCATGTTACTTGCACTTCGCCAGGGATTATTAACATGCTCGGATGCCCAAATCCAAGGTTGGTTTCTCTCATCCTTCATGTTGGCGAGACGTATTGACGTCATTCCTAGGACCTTCGAGAAGTGACACCGAGCGAATTCTTTATGACCTGATCGATCTTCACAGTTCACATCCATCGTTTCGACAACTCTTCAGATCACAGAGTTCGACGGAGATCCTCATCGAATGCCTCTCGTCTGCAGCTGGGAAGGACGATCCAAAAGTCTCTACACAATTAGCACGCGTCGGCGAATTGGTAGCGGCAGGGAATCACGTATCACCGACCCAGAGGCAGCAGGTAATTGACCACCAGATGTTCGGTTCGAAATATGTCTGATGGAATTCGCGGTTCAGATATTGGAGATCATCAAGCCTGGATCTCCAACGAACCCGCCTGTCGCGCCGTCGCCTAGCAAACTTGCATCTATTCAAGAGGAGTCGCTTCGCAAGAGCACCAGTCGTTTGGAAGAATGGAAGAATACGATTGTGACCTCGGAGCGGGAACGCTATCGGAAGATGTTTATCGACATGTAAAGCATAGTTTGTATCCTGCCTTGTGTGACTTATCCTCATCTTGGATAACAGGCGTGAGCGACGCCGGCGCATAACGCTCATTAGCGAAGCTGTTCTGGGAAGCTGTTCGGAACGCGATGTCTGGTGTCATCTTGGACCTGGACGGACTTGGAGACTGGATGAGACAGAGGGCCCACATCGTATGCGGTGAGCCGTGCTCTTTGGATCTCCCTTATGGTGTTTGCTCAACGTTGCTTAGGAACAAGTTGGAACCGTTTACGGAGTCGCCTGATCTGGTGCTTCACATTGAGACCAAGAACGCGGTGAATGATGGAGTAGACACCGAGGTCTCGTCTACCTTGCAGACGGATGGCTCGGTCAAGGATGACGCAGACGGGATCTCGGACGACAATGGTAATGCTCTTATGGACGACATTGCGGAAGACAAACATCGTAAGGTTAGGCACGAACTCGAACCAGGGGATGTTATCGAGGCCGTAAGCACCATTTGTCGCGTATCAGGGGTGGATTCCTACCGTATGCTTGTTGTCTCTTTCTTTCGAAGACTCGCTTCTGACGCCTGCTCCCTAGCTGGGTTACTCATTTTCGGACATACTCACCTGTACATGTTGGACGGGCTGATCGAAAACGGCGTAGGCGAACTGATCGACGCCGTGGACGCGCCCAAAGGGCTGTTCTTTGTAGCTGGGAGTGTGCCCCATTTGCGAGGTCCCCGGAGGGCGCGACGATGGTAAGTTGGGAGTTGCAAGTTCCTTGCATGCGCATGCCATACTCATGATGGTTTAGGTCACTCGATCAGATTGCAGGGTTTTCCAACAAGTCATTTTTATTTAAAGATGTTGCGTATGTGTGTTTCTTTCGTCTCAAGGAGCATCGAATTCAATAAGAGCCAGCCTGGAAATTTTCTTCAAGGACAGTCGCACGTTGTTGGCCGTCTTTCTAGACGGCGCCCACCGTCATGACGTTTCTCAGAGGCTGCAAGGTATCATAACGCGGCATTCGGCGCCTGAACACGTGTCGACACTCGGACTGGTACTACGAGAGATGAGCATAGCGTTGCCAATGGGAAAGGCAAGAACGGCACTGAGCGCTGACGAAAAGGCCTTGGCGACGGCTCAGCAACAGTGGCAGAACAGGGAGATCAGTAATGTAGGTGGAACCATTCTGTCTTCCGCAGCCTTTTGAGCCCGACCTAATGACGTGGCATGACAGTACACCTACCTGAGTATCCTAAACCAGCTCTCTGGACGCACGCCGAGCGATGCGACACAATATCCAGTCTTCCGTATGTTTGTCTCTCGTAGAATAGTCAATGTTTGCCTGACTTGGTACGATCCGATAGCCTGGGTTTTGAAGGATTATACCTCAGACATTTTGGATTTATCCTCGCCTGACTCGTTCCGAGAGCAAGTCATCCCCTATACTCTTTGATCCCTACAGTTGACATGCTTCTGTTTGTGTAGTCTGTCAAGGCCAATGGGTGCTCTGACTCCAGAGCGCTCTGAGATCGCTCGGAGTCGGTATGAAAATTTGGAAAGCGTCGAGGAGAAACCGTTTCACTACGGTACTCATTTTAGCTCGTATGGTTTGATTTTCAGTATAGCTCCGTTCTTGGAAAATGACGCGTCCTTGATAACAGGTCCATGATCGTTTGCCACTTTTTGATACGCATAGCGCCGTATACGAGTATGTTCAAGACACTACAGGTACGCCGGCATGATGAGATCAAATTTGTCAAGTTCACTCACGCCACTTCCGTAGGGTGGGGATTGGGATCTCCCTGATAGATTATTCATGTGTGTTGAATGGATTCACCTTATATGCGTTCCTAAACGACAGTATGTGTAGTGACATCGGAAGGGCGTATGTGTCTGCCTCGCAAGATGTCCGAGGAGACGTTCGAGAGCTCATCCCCGAGTTTTTTACATGTCCAGAGCAAGTCCCAAGTTTCGCTCAAGTGCTCATACCTGTCTCATGCGCCTCTCTAGATTCCTCGAGAACCTGTCCAATCTCGACTTCGGTTCCTCGACGAGCACAGGTGAAAAGATTGATGACGTAAAGTTACCCCCATGGGCCAAAGGTGACGCCCTGTTATTTGTGCAGACACATCGTCAAGTGAGCATCACACATCACGTTCGCTCCTGCCGTTTCGCTCAATCGTTCATATCTGCCCTTTGAAGGCCTTGGAGAGTCGCTACGTGAGCGAGAATCTCCCAGCATGGATTGACCTTAAATGGGGATGCAAACAACGCGACTTCGAGTCTCTGAACGTGTTCCATCCGCTCAGCTACGAAGGAGCGATAGGCGAGCTACTTTCCAAAATTTGAACGATAGTCATGCTGATCCAGTGGGTATCACAGACCTAGACAAGATTGCGGATCCTTTGGAACGCGAAGCGACGATAGGAATCATCCACAACTGTGACGATATCCTCTTTTTTTGTTGATACAGAACTGACGCAGTGCATAGTTGGACAGACACCGCGAAAGTTGTTCTCCTCGCCACATCCGCCAAGGAATCTACAGGGTATCCTCAGCCTTCCGGTGCAAGCATCCCGAGGAGTGCCAGAGGATGCTTTAACATTGACCAGGGACCCTCGACCACTGAAATGTGAGGCTAAGGACGAGTGCGTTGCATTGTCATGTGCTCACGCTGTCATAGTGGTACTCGATGGACCCGTGGGGTATATGGTGAAGGATAGCGGCGGCAAAGTGATTCCTATGCCTGAAGGTCTGCTGTCTCCCCCGTCCCGAGCCGACGAACAAGTACAATGGGGCAAAGATGGCACGCTGCGGGTGCTTCACCATGGCATTGTAAGTGCTGTACCCATCTCTTATTTGCGAAGATGGTAGACAGACGGCCTTCTGTTTCAGGTTGTGCAAACGATTGAAGCCACGTCCCCTACTTGCGCTACATTTGCGGACCAAGACACCCTTGTGACTGGGTCGGATGACTCCCTGATACGCATTTGGCGCCTGACTCATGCTCCACCTTCGATGTCACCCTTCGTGGGTTCGACGACGAGCAAGACCCATAAGGGACGAGAGCCCTCGTCCTCGTTGACGCTCGTCCATCTCCTGCGCAAACACAGCGCACCTGTGACCTGTCTTCAAGTATCTAGAGCGTGGTCGGTAGTGGTCAGCGGCAGCTTGGATGGGAGCGCCATTCTGTGGGATCTTAACAGGGGTCTATATGTCCGGTCGATCTGGCACGCTGGTGACGGTAGTTCCGTGGAAGACGCCGCCGTCCATCTCGTCGCGATCAACGAATCTACGGTGCGTGTTCGGACAGGTGACGTTGTCATGGTTGTAATGCGCCCATCTCACGATCGAGAAATGTAGGGTTGCATAGCAACATGTTCTGCCCGCTCCTTGTGGTTGCACACCATCAACGCGCGGCCGATCGCGCGACTCGATCTCACGTCGTCGAGTGTTGGCGGCCACTCTCTCACGAGGCAGCCTTGGGTGACATCCCTCGCCTTTCACGAGCGCGATTATGCGCATCTGGGCATCCTCGCGACCGGTCACGTGGACGGCTCCGTCGCGCTCCATACCTGGAATGCAGAAGACACGCCCGAGGGGGCGCGGGCCCGGTGGGGCTTCTTGAAGGTGCGTGACCTGGAGAGCGAGAGGAACATGTCCGGGTCCGCGGCCGTCACGGCCCTCCAATTCATCGGGTGGGTTGTGTTCCTGGCCTTTGCTGCCTCTTTCTTTTTTCCTTTTGACTGACGGGTACAACTTTGGTCGTTTAGCGAGACGCTGTGGGTAGGAGATTCGTCAGGGAAGGTGGCCCGGTGGGTCCTTCCCGACTGAAAAGAAAGTTTTGGTTTGCACATAAGATCGGGATAATCGCATGTTTATATAGCACTGTATTGTTTGTCAGCCCCTTTGGAGGCACCTAGGGACGTGTTTCTGCGGATAGCAAGTATTTTATTTAGAGCTCGTACGCATGATTCATTGAGATGGTGCTGGTCGATCGGGCCACTAATACATAACTCCGGGGACCCATCATATGTTGCGTGAGGCCCTAGTACGCCAGGAACGAGTCGCATACCTAATATAAGTACACAGTAGGGACCACTGCGGTACACAACAAGTTGGATATGAGCTCAATATATGGACGCCGGTCCGGAAGAATCACCCAATAAGAGTCATTCCAACTTCGGCCGAGTGCCATCCCACCTGCATCACGTGCGCTAATGCATGACTCGAAATGGTTCTTTCGGGTGCAATTGCATCATGTGTAGTACCAGTGAGGCCCTTCAACAGTACTAGTGGCCAGTGACTCGCTCGGAGGCTACTCCGAGAACGCCTTCAACCTCACTCAGGTTACAAGGTTCATCAACTTCAAGAATGCAATTGTTGGGGCCGGGCTTTGTGTGGAGAGGATAGAAAAATAAATCCGGAATGGGCCCACAGTCCATCAATAATCGAGGGGGTATGTAGTAGCAGTGAGTCGGACCGTGGTGTAGGAAACTTGAATTCAGCTTTCAAGCAGTGGAGGCCTCGCGCCTAAGTTGAAGACCACGAGATCGTCGATTGCAGTCTGGATGCACTGTGGGTGGGTGTAGGTATGTATGTATCCAGTTCATGATGCACCGTGTCAACCATGACTAGTAACTCTTAAGCTAGCGAGTTGCTCTCGTTTTTCACGACGGAGTGCCTGGCGGGTTATGTTGCACGATTGCTCAGTACCCGGCGGCAACCCCAAGTGCCAACGGTTGCGATGAGATAGACTTCCCATTCAACCCCGGCAAATTTTGTACAGCTGGCAAGCTAGAGAGGGCCTATGGCGTGGAAAACTTGTATACTGTACTATGCATGACCAACGGGTAAGTGATCAATTTATCAAGATAAGTTCTGAAAAACACTGGTCCGCCGTAGATATTGACTCGCTACTTTTCATACCGTAGAGAGACAGCAAGCGTCATGGTATCCATATCTTTGTGCGTGGATGGGGACCGGGACTATCAACGACTTGGGACACCGAAGATCAACTTTTGATCGGATGATAAACGTTGTTCATGAATATTGCAGTGTTGCTTGCCATGTTCAATTGAAGCTATCCTGTCTGTTCTCACTGGCTTGTCGCCAAAAGGTGCTTCTCCAACAAGTTTTTTCGTTCTCACGCTTGCCAAGATCTCACCGATACTTACGGTGGTGAGTTCTTGGACCTGTTTCAAGTGATGCCACCTGTCCACAACGGCATTCTAATGCACTCGGAAATATCTTGTTGCTTGTAGTGCCTTTGTGGGGCGTGGCGAAGTTTCTTTCTTCTTGTTCTGATTTCCCACCCGAAAAATGATGAAATGATATGAACGACATTGGCAGCATCTTTAGACAAACTCGCCGGTGATAGCGGGCTCACGGTCCGAAATAGAATGAACGTTGTACATGGGCAAAAATGAGCCAACGTCAAGCGGCTCGCTCAGGCCTCAGGCTCGGCCAGGACAACGTAAGTGAAAAACTCGCCTTTTAAATCGGTTGACGTTGATGAATCGATGATGGTGCATGGTGGGCGCGCAAATTTGATATACATGTACAGCATGAGGGCAAGTGGTCAGCCCGATCGGACCCTGCGCGGTCGTACAGATATAGTACTCAGGTACGAGTAATGCCCGCCATGACAAGGTTCCATGTTTAGGTCAGCCAGGAGAGCAGGAGCCTATACCAACAGGGTGTCAAACTCAGTGAATCATCAACTTAATCTTAGCCGTCACACATATTTATTCAAGGTTCCTCCCTGCCACCATGGCTGATAGTACATGATGCATGATGATCTAATGTTGAAATCGCAAAGTCCTCGGTTGAACAAGTAAACAAGGTCGATTGCATCAATTCCACAGCAATGTCTTGATCATCTTCTTGCATCGGAATATATTGCTTATTAGTGATCCAGCGGCAGGCTCCATCATGATCAGTATATCCAGACGCCAGCAATCGTCCCGACAGGCCGACGAAGGAATATCAAACGTGGCTGTGCGTATCGACTGCCACTATTCTCCGAGGGCATTCCCATCTAACACAGAGATTGGTTACGTTGTTACGTCTACGCAAGTCCGAGGTTGTCTAGCTATGAGTTCGCTAAGAGAGGATGTTCGGGCCTGAAATCCGGTGGGGCAGCCTGCTCTTGGGATTGTTACATACATCCGGAGAATGGACGCAAGGCGGTTATTATGGTCGGATATTCAGCGGAAACTCTGAGACTTTCGGGTTGTTTGAAAGGAATCTGAGGACAGTGCAGTGATGAAACACTTGGACGAAGGTGTGTCACTTTGAACTTAACTTACTGAGACTACGACGGGCTTGGAGGCGCAAACGAACTCGCTGGCATAACCGAAGTCAGACCCAGATCAGCTTGGTCGACCCACATCACAAGAGGAAAACATGACAGTGTACCGTAATACTCATACTAACAGCATACGTACTACTAGAAGTTGAAAGCACTGAACACTGCCACTGAGTCGACCCAAACAACACCAAACTGCAGTGGCACGCGCAAACGCGAAGACTGCACTCAGCTCAATTCAATGCATGTCTTTATCTTGGGTGGAGCGCAAGGACCTTCTCAGTTCGCTACTGCACACTCGCGATGATGATGACGAGGGAATCTCCCTTGACCGCCTTCTTCACGGTCAGAATACAATAGGAAAGACGTGTAAGTTGTTGTTCATCTATCGTCGATCGATTGTTCTCAGTCCAGCACAGCAAAAACTATCAAGATTGATTCTTTGCGGTTCACCGACAAAGATCTCATCGCACTTGGCACCTTGGATCGTGGCCAGTTCGGTATCGTCAGTCCTATCACTTGACGCTCGTGGTCCCCATTGAACTTAGACTCTAGGTTGATGTTGTCAACTGTGTTCTGGATGGACGCGTCTACGTTCGCAAGTCGATCGAAAGGGTGTTCGCTCTTAGATCCCGCGAGGTAATCTATATTAATGCATAGTTTCACCATGGTCAATTCAAGCTTTGGACAGCAATGCTCCCCTCAAATTGAGCGTGACGTTTTATTACTGGCCAGGCGCACCAATACCATGTGGGCGCCTCATCTCCTGTGTTCATTTCAGACCCCCACGCACCTCAACCTCATCATGGATTACGCCGACGGAGGCACGTTGTGGGACGTCCTTGAATCTAGTCCTCATGGCGGCAGAGTGCTGGAAGCTGATGTAGAATGGTGGGGTCCCCAAGCTGTGTGCGCGATTCATTGGTGTCACTCTCAAGGATTTGCACACCGGTAAGTCTCCGTCTGAATGAGAATGAGCTGGATGCTAACTGACCTTTTGACAACACAGCGACATAAAGCCCCACAATTTTGTACTGACATCAAGTTCTCATCTACGGTTAATCGATTTTGGTTCTGCGGCATCCCTATCTCCCCCAGAATTGGATGGAAGTCAGAGCATACCACAACGTCATTCATTGGTTCCATCCGGCACGTGTGACTATATTTCCCCCGAAATTCTGCAAGCGCATGAGGATGCTTTACTCGCGCTCGAACTCTCTTATGAGCCTCCAACTTCTTCCGGGTCCGACCAAGAAGCTAGCACGTGTGGTTTGGAGACAGATTGGTGGAGCCTCGGAGTCATGCTTTACGAACTGGTATATGGCGTGACGCCATTCTTTGCTAACGATATTAGAACAACATACCTTAGAATTATGGACCACGAGGTTTGCTCTTTGACATCCTCGACTATTGCGACGATCTAATGCGCCCCTAGACTAGCTTGCGGTTCGATAAGTCCATCCCTGTTTCGGAAACCTGTCGAAATTTGTTACGAGGGTAAACTTCTCTTGTGGCTATTTCGGTTATGTATCTGACTTCTTGAAGGCTTTTGACCTCACGTGAACGCAGGCTCGGTCGTCGGAATGTGATGGAAATCACGGAGCACCCGTTCTTCAAGTTCACACACTGGGCAAGTGTTGGAACGAGTAATAAATAATCACCCCACGTTCAAATCCCTTTAGTAACAACCGATTTCTAGATGACGCCTCACCGGAGCTCCATGTGCCACGCTTTACATACACAACGCCGGCTATGGATGCATCTTGTGCTCCTCCCGATCCCCAGGATGAAAGCGTTTCGCAGCCATTCCATTTTTCCGCATTATTCCAATCGTCCGTGAGTACGTCTCCGGGCTGGTCCACTCCCAAGTCTAGATTTCCGCAAGCGGAGGTTTCCTTCATCGGGTTTTCATGGGGACCATCAAGAGATGCATTCAGGCTACCGGAAGGAAGCACGAGTCAGAGGACACCAAAGGTTCTGAAAACTCCTCGGCCTCTACTTCCTGCGGAGTCTGGCCCCTATGCGTCACAAGGTCCAAGTGAGGTGCCATCTGACCACCTGGACGCTTTCACGACGCCCATCCGTCCGCATAACATGACTCTCTACCACACAGTCCCACGGAGGAGCACGACCAGTCGCACACCAATGCGTCGCACGGTTTCCGACCGCGAGGCCATGAGGCAGCTGTTGGACTGTATTGGCATGAGCGCGCGGAAAAAAGTGCTTGCTAGTGGGCGAAAGCCTCGAGTGCTTGATTCCATCAACCGCAGTCGGACGGTCGCTATCAAAAAAGAGCTCAGATTCGGACCACCGCCTGTTGTAAGCAACCCTAACGGCGCGTCTATCAACTTCACACCTCCGTCGGAGTCCGAGGCGACAGAATCAGGATCGGAGGGGCCTCCCAGCCCAAGCCCGCGCCCAGGATCGGCGATGTCAATGCTGAGCCGTAGAAGTGCTACGCCGACAATTACCGCATCCACGTGTCACTCTACCCGGTTTCTAAGTGTACCAGCGCCTTCTCCGCCCGGGGCATCTCGAGCAGGACCGGACCAGCGGGCTGAAAGTCGGGATTGGGATGATGATGAGGCAATGTCGCGACTGGAAAATAGACTTGCAGCGTTGGATTCGCAGTTGTATAGTATGCAGGCCGAGATAGATCGTGTCAAGGAACTTGTTAAATCGTAAGGGAAGCTAGTGGGGCGAGTGGGATAGGATGGGGCGTTCTGATGGACTGGACAGGCACCCGAAACAGGGACGCACCTTCTCCGCCGATCCCATGCGTGTTTGTTCAGAACCGTACGTATCCAACAGGTGGCCTTGGATAAGAGAAACACGTGAGTTGCAATGAAAACACGGTAAACTTATCGCCGCTGACACTAGGAAGCAGATCCTGCCAGTAGCCGACGCGAGCCCACCCGCACCGTCTACGGGCGTCATTATGTGGCTGGATCCTAAGCTCCGTTTATCGTACGAGGATATCTCGATTGCAATTTCATTGCCACATCGGGACCGGGCGCCTGCTACACTCTTGAGACCTGGGAATACAGCATCAGACGCGTAGTAACAGGTGCTGACACTTATGCCAGCGCCTCGTCGATTGGTTTCGCAACAATCATTCACCCTTTATCATTAGTATCACCGGTCTTGTTCCTCGCTACTCGCCACCGGCGCTCATCCCCTCGTAATATAAGGTATGTTTGCTTGCCGACGCGCAGCTACTTCTATATGTAGACAAACAACGATAAACGTTGCCCGTTTGCTAGGATGTCCCGGCGATGGGTCGGTGCGACAGCATAACCGATACACATCGCGGAGTAAATATACTGCAGGCGTGTCGTTTGTCATTCCTACATGCCCTTCTTTCCCGATACAGCGCAGCCGCTTTCGGCTGTAACACGCCCACACACTGTCAAGATGTTTTGCCACCCGTGCCCTTGCGAAGTATTTCGATCGCCTGTGCTATACTAATTAGGTACCGAATGACCGCAACACAATCTATTTAATCGTCCTGGGTTTCGTATGTGGTCGTTCCACAGGGAGACCGCCCTCTTCTACGATTTACGACCCCGTCATGACTGGCTTCTCATCCTGGCAGAGCATTGGGTGCTGTGTCCGTGTTCTTTACCAGTATATGAAGTCCGATTACCTCACGACCCTCTTCCCAACGGTGAGCACCGACACCGTCATGCGCTCACGCTCTCGCGCTGAACAATCATCTCTTAGGCCTTTTTTGCTGTCACTGCAGCCCCCCTTTGCAACATCAGCCACCTTCCCGGCGTCACGTTTTGGATTCTTTTGCATCTCTTGCAGTTCAATGCCTCGAACCAGCTCGTCGATCCCGAAGAGGACGGCAAGAACAAGTCTTGGCGTCCCATTCCCGCAGGCCTCATCAGCGTCCGAAACGCGACCATCCTGCGCTGGCTCCTCATCCCGGCATGCCTCTTACTATCGGTGTCATATAGCACCTACTTGTTCACGATCAGTGTGATCCTCACGTCGTTGATTATCTGGTACAATGAATTGCACGGCCACGAACACTGGCTATCCAAGAATGTGATGACGGCGTTGGGCTATTCGTTATTCGAGCTCGGTGGGGCGCTCGTCGCCGGTAAGTGTGCCTTTCCTCCCATCATTCATCTTGTGCCCCTGATCGTTGTCTGACCGATCGCGTCCACAGGTTGTGATAGATCGAGGATCAACCCCGTCGCGCTGATCGGCGTGTGCATGAGTATAGTGATCTTCGCGACAACCTTGCACTGCCAAGACTTCAAAGACGAAGAGGGCGACCGGCTGATCGGGCGCAAGACACTTCCGATCGTCTTCCCTTCGCTCGCGCGCACCTCGGTCATGCTCGGGTTGCCGCTCTGGTCTGTGTGCTTGACGTGCCTGTGGAAGATTGATGTGATCTGTAGCGCGGCGTTTGTGGCGTACGCGAGCATAGTCGGGATGCGGTTCATGATGCTGCAGAGCGCGCAGGCGGACCGGAAATCGTGCCAGCTCTATAGCGTGTGTTCTTTTTTTTTGGTGGCGATGTTCCGTGACTGACGTTGGTTGTTTGACCCAGTTGTGGTTCTCTCTTGCCCATCTGCTACCAGGATATTGGCGCATCTTCCACGGCACCGAAACATGTTTTGCGCCTTTCTAAAAACTTATGTGGTCTACGATGAATGTTTGTTGTTTGTTGTACTATTAGCGCGACAAGCGTTGATGCTGGCGATGCATGGGGGTTTGGTCTGCAGGGCAGGCGTCCTTTTCTCTACATTAAATCATCTGCCATCACCATTATCATTTGCTGTTTCATCTTCAAAAACGTATCTCTTTTCATTGGTCTCTGCTCCGTGTCTTCACCCTGTGTGTAACTATATCCAATATCCCGTGGATTCGGGTCCTCACCAAGTACATACATTCCAAATACAATACATATATGTATATTTTCGGATTTATGCTTGGGCATATGTGCATCTCTTGTTCCTTGCGGGCGAACGCGGAGATATGACGCTGTTGCTGCGTTGTCAGAGTCCGATCTTCGGTGCAAACATGACGTGAATGAATAACATCATTGCCAGCAAGAGCGGGGAACGTGTTGTCGTCTGAACTCAGGAGGTGGGCATAGGCCCTGAGGCCAGACCAGCCAACCGCTTGATCGCAAACGGTTCGACTTGTATATTGGTCCGGTGGCCATTTTCACGGCGCAACTCGAATGTGTGCCTGCGGGAGTGCGTGTGTGATGAGTCTAAGCACGTCCATCACATGTCGTCCAAGTTGGCACGACTAGCATGATCGCCGGAAGCAATGAATGATGCGTCCGAAACATCAGCCCTTTTTTTTCCTGTGGATAGAGTGGCCCGGAGGGGAGGGGTTCATTGAAACACTTTGGATCACCCGTCGGGATTAAAAAAAATGCTGACACACCAAACACTTGGGATCGTCATTTTCTCCATCACCCGCATCATTGATCAATTGATCACGCTCGGGCGGGCGCTCTCGGGGACTAGACTCTAGCTTCCCGTCCAGCCGCCACGAGGCTTCTCGTCGCGTCCGAGTTCGAACATGCCTCCTGTCCATAATATTATATGATCTGGCGTCTCTCACATATCCTGTCAAATGGTCGCTCGTGGTGGGTGTTCAATATGATGTACTGTCATCAGTCATCGTGATGGATGATCCGAATTCGCCGACGGGAGCCGGGGCGCAGGGAGTGGCCAAGTTGTCATCCTTCTCTTCCCGTTATCTCGTTCAGCGTCCATCTGGTTTGAGGGGGGGGAGCATGTGATCAGCCTTTCGTGTTTCATGTGGCGACGTGCAATCTTGGCCGGTCATTTTCCGGTAGGCGTGCAGTTGTTGAACGTGATTATTTGTTTCCGTCCTCGGAAACAATGCTCGCGATACTACCAACTTCCGACGGATAGATCTATGTGAATAGTGTGCGTAAAAGAAATTTTGAAGACGTGAAAAAAAGAGGAAATGGACAAAACATCTTAAGTTCAGTTGAGACCGCTCGGCCGCCGGGATAGTGGTATCTGTCCAGTGTTGTCATACCTGCTGGAACCAAGACGGAGACTCGGATGGGAGCGGGAGGACAGGACCGCCTACACTCCCGACACGTGCGTGATCAATCACGATAGCCGGAGGTGTTCGCTTCGTCGCGCGCGGCACTGTTCCTTCGGGTATCAAATTAGAAAAGGAATCAAGTACGCACAATGTCACTAGATACCGGATATCGGTGCCTTTATCTGCGGAGAAACCTTTCAATCTAATCAATGAGAGTGCCTGACAATTAAACCCAAAAGGTTCGAGAGCGAATGACCCGCGCGCCGAAAAACGGGATGGCCCCGTTTCACTGGCTCAAAAAAAAGCTCAATAAATAATAAGATCGAATGGATTCATGATGGTGAGCTGAGTTGCACGTCAGAAAGAAAACGTCAACCTGTTTATCTTATCTCCTTTTTTCTGTCAATATTGACATCTACACTGACCAAGCTGTTTGAACCTGATCGCGACGATTTCAGCTCTGGACACGAGGCGAACACGAGGCAGTCTATATGAGATAGATCGATGACAGTGGCGCGTCATCATTTCAATTCCTCCGACGGTTGGATGACCCGGAGCGGACTCGATTACGGTAGGTCGCCGCCGCGATTCCTGCACTTACACCACCACGTACGACCATCCCTCTCCTCTTCTCCATGGAGTTCGGTGTTTATGTACTGTGCTTATATGTTTTCCTGCCTTCTCTCACATCTATACACAATCCTGTTTGTAATCACCTCCGTCACCCTACGTAAGTCCTCCAACCCCCGACTGGTGAATCTAACCCGTTTTTTGCCAAGCACGGACGTCCCTAACGACGTCGACCGCTCGTTCAAATCTGCATAGGTAAATTTTAGCGGCGCCCCCACTAATCAGCAACATACTAGGCGGCGACGGCTAACGTTATTCGTCTCCCTAAAGAATGCCAGGCCTGGATTGCGACCGAGCAAAGTGCTATGGAGTGTCTGGCACCTTGTCTTCTTCTGCTGACCATCTTATGGCACCCTATCTTGTCTTCTCCTTCTCCTTCGTAAAAGAAGTCGAGAAGCAACCTCAGCATTTGACGGTGACTTCTAGTTCGGACGCATTTTTCGGCGCACCGCCTTTATCAAAGGTTGTCTTCCTTGTCTTTATGGGAGCCGGACCGGGTGCGCATCGCGATGCAAAGGGTATCGCTCTGATCGGGTACATATGTACTTGTGCAATACATATCTGTCAGCGTCCATGTGAGTGGCGAGCGGCCTCCGGCATGTCGTTTGATCTTGCAGGCGTGCGGCACTGCCATCTGTCAAAGCTTGAACCATTATTCCTAGAAGTGTGATATGTATGTTATAGTGTCCTGCCTCAGCGGCTGATCGGCTGACGGTGCGGTCCCTTTTTTTCTCATAATGACTGAGCCGGCGGGATGAAAGCAACCAGGAGTAGGAGTTTACCATACTTTGGGTTGTTAGGATCGTGGGCCGAGGATTATCACACAAGTACTTAAATAGTGCTTGAGAGCTTGCAACCAATGTGGATTTCGCAGCGTTAATAAGCGGGTATTTATATATGCTGATGAAGCTGGAAGCCGGCCAGTTGAGTAGATACTTACTGAGCACAAAGTCCAGCTGATGCACATATGCCATTAAGCGCGTCCCCATATGTGTATGCGATACTATGACAAGCACATGTTACGGGACCGAATGCCACTGAAGCCGAAAATATAATTTTTATACGCCATGTCAATGGTCATCTGCAGGTACATACCTCCATATAGGAGTTATCTCTTGAAGGACGTTCGTCTTCCATCCCCAAGCATGTGGTGCTCGGCTTCTGATACTCTAGACAAGGTTGGCCAAATTTGGCACAGCTGGGCTGACAGAATAAAGTTCATCAAGTGCACTTTGCGGGCTTGAGCGCATGTCCCTAGTGACATTGTATCATAGAGTCTGTTCCAGGAGCGTGGTCTGTTGGCAAGTTGTCAAAAATGCTTCTCACCCTTCAAACCGGCTGCAGTGCTAGTCTCCACCGGTGGTTGAAGGGTTCCCCGACGGCTTGGACGAGCACAGCTTTTGTGTTGTGAACCCCGTCTATTGCTGAGCACAATTGCCTACATCATCATCATGAATCATGATAAGCCAAAAGTGTAACGTTGTTATGAACACCATACCTGCGGAGTAATCAGCGCGGTCGTTCATACCTTACTCGACACCCTGCAACACAACCATTCAGAATGTCTTCACCTAGATCCACGTGATACGTGATGTGAAAGAAAACAACCAGATGAGCGAGAATCGGATCAAGTTGGTCGCCTAGTTGTGTACGCGGTTAAGTTATGTTTCTGGCAGCTATCGCTTAGACAACACGAATATAGACTCACTGTTTAATCGGACTTTGTCAGCTGGACATTCAGGTTTTCTTGATTGAAAGCCTTCCCCGCCCGTCCTCCGCCGTTCTAGATGGCCGACAAGTTCGAAGTGATCCGTTGGAGCTCATTCAGAAACTGAAACACCTTCGAAAATCTGCCAAGTTTATTTGATGACCCGGAAGAGGCTGTGTCCATGGCCCCTTGGCTAACGGCCGCCGACGGCTAATCAGACGTGGAGCAACACTCAGGGAGGCGGGAAATGTGAGCGCCGGCAGAGTATCCCTTAGCGTAGGTATCCTTTGCGTTTCTTTTTCAGGTTGATTGACTTCCCTAGACGAGTCTCCTTCTAGCCCAGTAAACGGTGGCCCTAGCGTGACATCGCAAGTAAAATGATTGAATCGTGGAGGGCCCAAATGGGAGGGTCTATCTCCACGCTTGTCTGGAAATGTATAGGCAGTACGTCAGGTGCACTCGTATTCTCACTGCTCGGCCCCCCGTTTGTGCCAACACATCGATCATCTCACCGAATGACTGTAATCAAACTCCCCAGACGTCGTGTGCTCGTCTAAGCGAGACGAGGGATGAAATCGAGGCTTGATGAATCATCGATGTCTCTCGATAGAGGGGAGCCACTGTAAATCCGTGCGGTTCGTATAGCCGCTGGGACACAAGTTGACATCCGCGATGACGGCGGGTCTATCGATGGGGCTGAGGAGACCGTGACATGGCCACGTACGACTCAGGATTGCGATCGTTCAGGGGCAACTTGCCTAAAGCGATTGAATAGCGCGAGCGTGGGAATACTGCGGGTGCCTTGCCCATCAGAGCGCTCGCCGCTGTTCGCGACAGCGACGAACTCGTTTACCCAGATACCCCCAAGATACCCATTTTCATCAGTTCCATCTACAACCGAAAGCCTGAGCGCTGTTGAACGGTGCCATCCATGCCTGCACCTTCCGAAGCCTCCACCCGGACCCGGCTCTCGACCTCGCGCTCGACGTCGACGCGCTCTTTGCTGAGCGTCGCAAAACCGCGTGCAATGTCCAACGCGAGTAATATCAGCGGATGCACGACCGTGAAACCATCATCGTCCCCCTCTTCAACGACGCTCTCTACTTCTACAGTATCCGCGACCAGCCATGCTCGCTCCCCCAACGCGACCCCCGTCCCGCCCCCCGCCACCTCGAAGCGGACAAGTGTATCCATCTCCAGCACGGCATCGCAATCCAGCCACCGGCTTTCAATCCCTGTGATGAAGCGGGCTGACCCGACCTCGCCTTCGCCTGTCAAAGGTCGCCGCACCTCCTTGATCGGTCCTCCAAGCGCGTTTCCGCGTGCCCTACCCTCTGTATCAATGAGTCAACGATCGGGAGGCGTGCAAGCCACGCCGTCGCGTACGAGGGTAATGTCGGAAGCCTCCACTCCCTCACGGAATGCACGAACGCACGTGTCCTCGAGGTCTCAGTCGTACTCAAATTCTCTTTCAACCGGTCCTGCTGCGCGCTCTCCGCCCCTTCACATTGTTCCTTCTACTCCTGCGAAAAAAATGCACCCCTCACCCCCAATGAGCGGAGAGAATACGCCTTCTCGGACTCGCGCTATAAGCATAGGCGTTGCCAGCGGCCTTCCCTTCAATGCTAAGCAGGTTACGCCCGTCCGGAACAACGTTCCAGGGACGCCATCCAAGACCCCAGCACAGGTGACGCCAGGGAAGCCTCTTGCCAACGGAACGCCAGGGAAATCCCCAGGACATGCCGTCCCTGGCAAATCTTCCAGAATCACCCAAACCCCGGAAAGGTCACCTCAAGGTCAATTACCACATTCAAAGTCCCATTTGCGTTCTGCAGAGAAAGGGCAACGTAAAGACTCCGCTGCTTCTGTCACCGGTGGAGGTAGACATGAATCTGTGGCTCTTTTGTCCGAATCGTTGTTGGCGCGATCCCATGGTCCAAATGGCCCTGCGAGTGTCGTCAATGGGTCTGGTCCGCTCAGCCAAGTGAATGGTACTTCGACTTTGGTGAATACGAATGAAGGTTACCCTTGGGATGACCGGGACGCGGATGATATGACGCTCGAGATGATAACCGATGCTGGCGAGGATACTGCGGATGAAGAGGTAAGATCAAGCTCAACTTTCCTCTAGTGATGCTATTCTTTGTGCCTTTTGATGTTTCGACGAGACTTGATTGTCTTCGTTTCCCCGCCTCTTCTTTGAGGCATCTATTGGTAGGGGCATTGTCCTCATACTCCCAACACCCCGCTACCATTTTTCTTGTCTCATCAACATCTAATATTCTGTTCACTGACAATACCCAAAATAGTTTGAAGGGAACTTGAACAATCTTCGGAAGATCCATCTTACGCGCCTGACATCCTACAAACGCCTTCTTGAGCGTGCACAAGCAAGCAGTGCAGCCCAGGCATATGCTCTTCAAGCGGAATTGTCGCTCCTCAAAGGGCAAATGCGATCAAGCAGTCAGTCTCATGTTCCAGTCCATGTTGATGAGATTTGCGTGTGTGGAGGTCGGAAAGCAAAGGGCTACTGGAGTGGGTACGCAGAGCAGCTGCATGGGGATGAAGAAGAAGTGGGATTGGTAAGTATTTTGAGGGGTGATGTGAGGGGTGGGTTTGATGAAAAAGAAGTGAAAAGGGCCATTAGGAGGTTGAAGAGGGAGGCGAGGATGAAGCTGTGAGTGTTCCGTTATTTTTCTTGCTTCTTCTATTGGTGCACATGTCTGCGCCTCCGGGCTACAGCGCGGAGATGTTCCATTTCTACTCGTCTATCGTTCATCCAGCTAACCACTGTTTCCACGTCTCTTCAGAATTGGTTTAATTTTAGATTGTGAGTAGATCTGGTTAGAGTCGATCTCTCAACATGTTATACTGACGAACTGTCTTTCTGAACTGTCGCATCTCGATACACCCGTATTCCGGCGGTGTCCTTTCTTATCGTCATCCTTCATTCGTACCCTGTTACCTGTAGCCCTACTACCCGGAGATATACCCCTACAAATTCTCCTCTTACAAAAATACCTCAAATCAACGTTCGATATCGTGGGTACGCTAGCGCCGGATCTAGCGCTACGGATCCTCAGGCAACTGAGCGTGAAGGAGGTCGTCAAGGCCGGCTTGGTGAGTGGCAATTTCAAACATGCTAACTTGGTGTACAAATCCGACTTTCGTCGAGTTAAACTATTGTTATCTTTTGTGGATTCACTGCTGAGAACTGCTATGGATATCGTGCTCAGGTATCGAAGAAATGGCTCGCAGCAACTCGACACCCTGCGTTGTGGCGTTGGCACTCTCTACGGCTGACGGCAAGCGATCCAGTACCAATCAGAGCACCTGATACACCTGAAGGATGGTATGTATATTCATTCTCTTGGTCGGTGAGATCAGCTGTCTGATTGCATCCTGTGTCGTATTAGGTTCCCATTGTATCGCTCGTTGCATCATCGCGAATCTAACTTTGCGAATGCGTTGCCTCAGAGCATCAGGTTCTTGAACGGACATACCAACTTTTGCACGACATTGCTCTTGAGAGGTGTGTCCGGTTCCCGTGAAACGTGTAGTATTTGTTTCATTATGTATGGCATGTTCTCAGGCAAGCGGCTTATCTCGGGATCTTATGATGAAACCATTCGTTTCTGGGATATTGAAACTGGCGAGATGAAGAAATGCCTACAAGTCAAGAAACCGGTTAGTTGTGTGGACTTCTTGGCGGAGGAAGGTACGGGTTATACTCATCGTTCCTGATGCCTTCGCTCATCATTGCATCCAGAGGTGTTCGTCGTCGGGTTCCATGACGTCGGGTAGGTTTTATATGTTCGTGAATGGTCAGGCACTAAAAATATCGTCGAAGACGCGTGCACTTGTTCTCCTCGGTCACATTTACACCTCTACAACAGTTAGCTGGTCACCTGAATGGTATTCGTGCTGTTGCTCTCTCTTCGCGCAACCTCGTCAGTGCCGGTGCGGACAAGGCGCTGGTTTGTTGGGATTGGCGGGCAGGAACGAAGATCGTGCGGTTTGGACAACAAACAACAGTCAACATCGGTGTGCAGATTGTCGCCAGTGCCGCGGACGAAGGCGAAAGGGTGGTCAGCGTGACGATCGACGGGATTGTTAGGGTATTCTCGATCAGTTTAGTTTTTTTGGGTGTTCCTCAGTGGAGGCAGCTGACCTATGTGTTATAGAGCGAAGAGAGATGATCTCCCAGTTCAGACTCACGGAGCTGGGAGGAGGGGATCCCGTTCTAAATGCTAAGCTGCATAATGTTGGTGCCGCTCCAAATAATATGCTGCAGTGGTTCGCTGCCAAAGGTACACAGATGACGGTAAGTGTTTATCTGGCATTCTACGTTTTCCCTGTTAAATAGCCTGGTAGTGCGCTACGAAGTCGATTATTCTCCACTTGCAATGGAACGAATACGAGGAGAAGCCCTCCACAACTGAAAGCAGCATAACGTCTCCTACTAGCAGTACACGGTTGTCTTCCCCGACGGCACCATCCAATCTTGCACGTAGCACCCCCCGCGGACTCCCATTGCTTTCAAGGTCAACGTCGTCGGTTGTTACCCCTCAGCGCCGGCAGTCGCTCCTTGGAGCTTCGGGCAATTCTACGAGCGCTCCGAGGAGTCGTCTTTCCCTAGCTACACCTGGAACGCCTCTGTCTTCGCTGCTGTCTCCCACATCCCGCGCAGGGACTCCACTGTCCCCGATGAACGGTAGAGCTGTCGGCGCTGATGGATTTGCTATTAGGTATGGGCGTGCCGCTATCTTGACGGCTCCACCGAAACTTGTTGCGGTGGTGGAGACACCAGACGTTGTTGTTGGCGCAGTCGATCCAAAGAAGAGGAGGGTAGTCACTGCAACCAGGTTCAGTTCTAGAACGGGAGCTGATCGAAGGGTGCGTGGTGTTAGCCCTCTTCGGATTGATTCATTTGCTGATTTTTGAGTAGGTCTTGATGTCGACTCACGAAGACAAGGAAAACATCGGATCCGATTTTGAGCTTCCCGAAAAAGATGGCGACAGATTGACGCTGGACCACCTCGATCGTGCGCTTTCAAGTCCGGAACCAGGGGTGGGTATTGATACGAATATCATGCCCCTTTCCGGAGCATGGGCTGCGCTCGCCCAGGCCAGCGTCAATTCTGTGAACACGACCCCGGTAAAGGGACTGTTGGGTGCCTTACCCAGTAGGTTCACGGGTCTTGCGACCCCTGAGAAGAACCCGATGTCGATGCAGCTGAGCCATGAAGAGGTTGTGGTGGGTTGTGCGGACGGCTCTATCTAGTGAGTGTCTTATGGTAGCGTGAACTTGGAGCGAGTTACTGATGCATCGTGGCCTCGCAGCGTCATGAGTTTTGTTGGCCATGGGTATCAGAAGGAGAGAGTCATTCAACCGGACGAGGCCACGGAGGACGAGGAGACGATTGACTCCTCCACGGATGACCCTGGCGCATAGAATTGTGGCCGCCCCTCCGGAAAAGCCATCCCTGACAGTACTTGTACTTTGGAAACCAGCACAACTTGGACTCAGTTTGCATTCACCCCTTTCACTAGAGCACAGGTTAATATCGAACTCACATACACTCGTTTACTACTCTACGTTCATTCAGATTTTCTAGTCGATCACTACTCAGGCTACTCCCATCCTTTTTTTTTCTTTCATCGTGATGTTAGCCCACTAGAGTCTGCTATTACAGGATTTCGCATCGTGCCTTATGTAAGCAAGCATTGTTTACTGTCCACCCCCACAAAGTTTAAGGGACACTTCAAGCTCAAGACTCTACCAGGATACTGCTCGGACGAGCTCACTCGTTTACTACGTTTCTGCAGGAATAGTATGTCCTCCGGCGACGAATCCGATCCAAACGATGTCGTGTCAGAACGTGAAACGCAATTCGTTCCCCGGTCAGACGATGACGAAGTGCTCTGGGAAGTCCAGGAGATCACTGCGGAGCGCGGCCGGGTGTACAAGGTCAAGTGGGTTGGGATGGACCCGGCCACTGGGAAACCCTGGGCGCAGTCGTGGGTCGCGAAGCACGACTGCACCGATAAACTGGTGGCAGAATGGAAGACGAAGAAGAAGAGGCTCGGGGTGGGGAAGAGGCGACGAGGTACGTCGGTGGTCATTTCTCTCCACATCGAACGTGCGTCCATGGAACGCGGGCAAGTGCTGACGGACGGTCTCTCTCCCCTCGTACATGCGCGCGTGTGCGGGCGTAGGTGGACGTCGGAGTACCACGTCGCGAACGTCGAGTTCGTCCAAACAAGCAAGTTCATCTGTGTCGAAGAAGAAGACGCGTCTGTCGCTGTCCGAGGCGACGTCGTCGCGTTTGGACTCGGTCGAACAGGAGCCGTCACCCCCACCCCCACCACCGAAGAAATCCCTGTCCGCGGCCAAGCGTAAACGACTGTCTGAGCCTGCGACGCCTATCCCTGCGGCGACGTCGGGCGCTGACGTGCAGGACGATGAACGTGTCGAGTCGTCGAGACCACAAAAGAAGCAAAGGATAGCACTGGAAGCACTGTTGGCGCCGCCGCTGTCGTCTGACGAAGAGGGAGAGATGCTGCCCGTACCCGGTACCCATGCAAAGGTTGCTCTGCAGAACAAGGTGCCTCCTCTGGGATGTAACGGCGCTCCGGAGGATGACTCTGATGAAGACGACAGCTCGCCACCGAAAGTCAAGGGCAAATCTGTGCAGCGTTCGGATGCGCATTCGAGAGGCTCTGTTACTTCGAAGGCGTCTGATGCGCGAGAAGAACGGTCGAAGTTGCCTCGTCCTAAAACGACCCCCGAGGTCGTTTTGCGACGCAAGGGGCGTATCACCAGTGCAGACAACCTATCCCAAGACGAGGAACATGGGTCATCTACACCCAAGAAGAAGTCGACGTCAAAACGCAAATCGACTTCGGATCAAGGCGATCGTCTGTCCGAGAAGGAGGTCGAATCAGCAGTGACCCCTATCAAAGTCGGGCCTCCTCGAGGCGTCAAGCGCCGGGAGATATTGAAAAAGTCTGGGTCGCTCAGCAAACCTGGACCTTCACGTCCCAAACCTCAGGAGGACGAGCCTGATGACGAGCACGTACATACGGAAGCGTCCAAAGGTCAACCTGTATTAATACAACAGGACGCCGTCGATAGCCGTACTTCGACCACCCCCGCCCCCCAATTATCCATACCCCAGGTCTCCCCGAGCGCACGCCCACGCAGCGCCGATCTTTCTCCAGGAGCTAGAGTGCGACTCGAGTTGTTTGATCGAATGATGGTGGAGACATTGCAGCCTGACGCCGCTCCCTCTCCCGCTGACGTACCCGAACGCCCGACAGATGATGCCTCCTTCAACTATAACGACGATCACAACACCTATGATACATTTGACCCGCCTCGTCTGATCAGTCCGCCCCCGTCCACATCCAAACCAAAACATTCAAAACCTGGCACGCCTAACGGACTCGTTGTCCCCGAGACCGAATCGTCAGGATACTCCCAAAGTCAGACAGACCCATCGCTCAAGCACCCTCCCCAGCTACTGCAAGCCCGCGACAAATCTCCACGTAAACCAATGGATCTCTCTCTCCCAACGATCGCTGTCGTCGCCGCTTCTGCCACGCCTTCGTCTGTCTCACCTCGGGATCTCTTCCCACCCAAAAGAGCGCCGTTTTCCCCACACATTTCATCCAAACGACGGACATTCAAGCCTGTACCACAGATATCCCCTAACACGTTCCGCTCCACTATCAACGCACGCGCCCATGTGCCAGACTCGGAAGCACCTCCAAGTTCGATCGAGAGTTTCGCGTCTCCGAAGCGCGTAGATAAAGGAAAACAGCGTGCGGTCGAATACGATCAACTTCAGAGCAGCCTGTCCGAGGCAGACGGAGACGGCGAACGCCAGAAAATGATAACCCAGAGCAGGGCTACCGATTCCGAACTGAAACGAAGGGGGAAGGAACTTTATGAACAAGCTCTGCTGAGGCGGGAGGTAGAGCAGCAGAAGAAAAAGAAGGCAAAACAATTGAAGGCGATCGGCGATATTGTTAATGGAGCGACTTCTCCGACATCCAAGGGAAAGGTTGTCGAGGGTTTCCTGCCATGTGCTGAGGCGGCGGATTTCAGCGGGGGCGCGAACAGTACGACATTGGACACCGTGGAGCACAGCGAGGGGATGCAGGTGATTGAAGAAGATCCGGCGTACTTGCGGATTGCACTCCGCGAAGAAGAAGAGGAAAGCACACAAGAGGCGATGGGTGTTTACTCACCACCTCCTGTGAAGGACTCCGAGGTCATTGATGGTGGAGACCCCCCAATACCTCCCCCCAGGTCCCCAGAGGTGACTTACATGTTATGATGTCGTTGTTCTGCGTGATTGACGTGCTGTTTAGAGCTCTCCGCCTGACGAACAGATGGAGGATGCCGACCACATTGAACAGCCCTCTGTGGATCTCCAACTTGTCAGTGTTGTTGTCCAGGCCAGCCAGGAACAACAACATGATGACACGGACGTCGAGCCCATGCCAACTGATCAACCAACCAGCTCACCGCCTCGTCCAATCCCTGATAACTTGGTGTGTCAGGCACTATTCCGATCAGAATACATACTTACGCCGTTATGTTGGTTCAGACAGACTCACCAAAACGGAGACTTGGCGAGGCTTTGTCTTTGCTCAACGTCAAGTCGGAAGAAATTCAGCGCCTCGAGCGCGAGTTGGCCGATGAGCGCAAAAATGTACAAAACTTGAAGACGGAGCTAGCAGAAGTACAACAATCCTCGGAACCGACAGGTCCTGTCCTTGCTGCTTTGGAAGCGGAGCGTGCTCAATGGTTACAAGAGCGATCCAAGTGGGAGAGCGACGTGTCTGCATGGGAGGCACAGCGCAAGGCGTGGGACGATGAGAAGGCGAGCCTCTCGGCGCGCTTAGCCGAGTTGTCTGATGCAGCGGTGCGAGCTGAAGAAACCAATGCCCAATTGTCGCAATTAGAAGCCGAACGTGATGCTTGGACTAAAGAACGCGACGGTATGCTAAACGAGATGACGCAACGATCGGAAGAGTTGACCGAACTCACCAACGTCCGCGGGGAGCATGATCAGGACCGAGTACAGTGGGAGTCCGAAAAGGCTTCGAGGGCCGAGGAAAAGGCCAGATGGGAGACCGAACGTGCTGCGTTAGAGGAAAAGCAAGAGACCTTGTCACGTTCTGTCGATGAACTGACGGCCAGAGTCGAGTCTGCGACAGCTGCTAAAGTTTCTGCGGAAAAGGACAAGGAATTCTTCCGTGAACAATACGCGCAAGCATCCGGGTTTGTCAGTTCCGTTCAGGAAGAGAACTTGCAGCTTGAGAAGAGGGTGAAGATAGCTGAGGGACAGGCGCAAGAGGGTGTCGCAGGGATCAAGGCAATGTTCGAGGTAGGTTTCTTGGTCAGGACAGCTTATATCAATGTGCGCTGATAGATGTCTCCAAGGGTCGCGCCGAGGCGCTGCAGGCCGACATAGACCGGTGGAAAGGGCTGACGGAACTCTTGCAAGAAAAGGACAGACGCACGAACGATGAAATTCGCCTGCGGGCTGCACGAGTACCTGAACTCATAGAGCTTTGTGATCGCCTCAAAACAGAAAACAAATCCCTTGAAGCCGAGGTACGGAAGCTCGGCCATGTCCAACAACGCAGCGCTGTCCAACGACACAAACTATATGGCGAGATCTATGTGCTGAAGAAGGAGAGGGCATCCCTCCGGCTGAAATTCACACAACTGGCGAAACTGGCCGACAGTAGCACGCAGGAAACGTCACAACCCGTACCTGCTCCACCGATCTTCCAAGATCCTGAAGATATGGACCCAAATGACATGGTGATTGTGCCGGACCCAGCATCTCAGTCGTCCTACGTCAGCACCGATGAACCTGGGTGGTTTCCATGCATGTGGCGACCACAATGGAGGGACCAATGCCAACATATCTTTGATACCAAAGAGGTGCCGTTTTTGTTTTTATTCGTGAACTTGTCGAACGGGATGCTCAACGTTTGTGTTTAGGATCTCGAAAGACATTTACAAGAACATTTTCGTGACTTGTCGACTCAATAGCATGGACGTGTCCTGCATAGTTTCACACCATTCCTTTGATGCCTCCGACTGTATAACTGCTGTTACTTGGTTTATTATAGAATTTTTGTCTGGCGCGTGGGGTCTTCCTCGTGAGGGGCCAGACCGTCTAGACGCGAGTGTCTTTTTCCTTCCTTTGCCTTCCCACTTAACGGCCGTTTGAATGTTGGCGAGGCGTATCGTTTAGACCTGGATCAATAATGTAATTCATGAACGTAACGAATCACCCACTTTGCAATACAAGAATCCATCGTAACTAGTACTCGTCCCTCAATACTCTCTTCCAAGATAGCATGCGTTCATTCTCAACAAGAGGGCGGCTACTAGGTCGACCAAATGGCCTTTTTCCAGCAATCTGTGAGATCAGGTTCAAGCGATTGGACTTGGGCGACAAACAAGAACTAGAAGTAAATGAGGATGGACTGCCTCCACATCCGAATGAATGATACATTAAAGTAAGGTGGCAACGACAGTGTCGCATTGCGTGCGGAGGGAAATTACAATGCTAGAGTATAACCTCATCTAAAAGTGAATCGCCTTCCCATACGCCGACATGGCAGCCTCCTTGAATGCTTCGCTGAGCGTAGGCTGGAGAATAGGAAACGTCAATCCATCGCACACGACAAACGAAACAGCAACATACGTGAGCGTGTGTCGTACGAGCAATATCTTCTGAGCTTGCACCATATTCCAGAGCGAGGACAGCTTCCGAGATCATCTCACCAGCATTAGGGCCTTTTTCTCATATTTAACTTTCTTCTTCTGGAAACATGAGAAACGAGAACTTACCAATGATGTGTACACCGAGAATTCTGTCGGTCTCCTTCTCGGAAAGGAACTTGACGAAACCTTCCGAATCAAGGTTCGTCTTGGCCCTGGAGTTGGCAGCGAAGGGGAATTTTCCAATGTTGTATTGAACACCAGCGGCCTTGAGGTCTTGCTCGGTCTGACCTACCCAGGCAACTTCGGGGTGGGTGTAGACCACAGAAGGGATGGCATTGTAGTTGACGTGACCGTGACCAGATTTGATGTACTCAACAGCAGCAATACCCTCCTCTTCAGCCTTGTGGGCAAGCATGGGACCGAAAGTCACGTCGCCGATACACTTGATATTTTTGACCGAAGTGTTGAACTGGGCGTCAATGACAATACGGCCCTTGTTGTCCTTCTCGATGCCAGCAGCCTCAAGGTTAAGACCTTCGGTGTATGGACGGCGGCCGACAGAGACCAGAACAACATCCGCTTCGAGCTAAGATAGACAATGTTATTCTCTTCACACCCAAAACTATTCTTGACTTACAGTATCCTCCTTGTCACCCTTGGCAGATTGTGTCTTGACGAAGACTTTGCCGTCAACCTTGTCAGCCGACAAGACCTTGGTGTTGAGCTGGAACTTTATGCCTTGCTTCGCCAAAATCTTCTGGAATTGTTTTCTGCAAAGACATATCAGACATTACCAACGCTGCGTCGACGTTTCACTCACGCAACCTCCTCGTCGATGCCAGCGCCGCCAATGGCGCCAAGGAACTCAACAACGGTAACCTCAGCGCCAAGCCGGCTCCACACACTGCCCATCTCCAATCCAATAATACCACCACCGATGACCACCATCTTCTTTGGCACTTCCTGGAGCTCGAGCGCACCTGTGGAACTAACGATCTGCTTTTCGTCTATTTCTATGGCACCTCCCGGAAATGGTGCAACCTCCGAGCCGGTAGCGATGATGACGTTCTTTGCCTCGATTTCCGTCTCACCACCCTCGAGAAGTTGTACGCCAATGCGCGTCGGGGAGATAAAAGAACCGGCGCCCTTGATGTAGTCCACCTTGTTTTGCTTGAAGAGCATTTCGATACCTTTGGTAAGTCCAGTGACCGATTGTTCCTTGGCTTTCAACATCTGGGGTAGGTTGAGCGAAACACCAGCGACTGTACTCGGTCGAATGAACGACTCTTATGTCACGATAATGGCGATTACTACATACCGTCAATACCACGCCTTTCAAGGTCATGCTTGGTTTGGTGGTAAAGATGCGAGTTGTTGAGCATGGCCTTTGAAGGTATACATCCAACGTTCAAACACGTTCCACCGAGTGAGCCACGTTTCTCGATACAAGCAGTCTGGAACTCGTCAGAAAGGGTATATCAATGACACGTATGATCCGAATACCTTCAAACCGAGCTGCGCAGCCTTGATAGCTGCAACGTAACCACCAGGACCTGCGCACACGGTCAAGACACAGCATACATGCAACTAATTTAGCTTACCTCCACCAATGACGACGGCGTCATACGATCCGGAAGGTGTCGCGAGTCCACGGTGGGTCTGGGATGCTCCGAGTTGGACAGCGGTATGTCGCAACCGCCGTGCGACGTGCTACACAAGCTTTAGGCATAATCGTGAGCTTGATATCGCGCAAGACGTACTCTTTGCGTTGTTCTTTGCAGCTGCAACATGATTTTGGACGGCAAGAAGGAAACCACAATTTGCTGGCGGAACCGGGTAGAAGCGGTCCACATAATACGTGTGACAATTATCACGTGACTTTACAGGGAGCGTGACATGACGATCCTTTGTCAGCAAGATTATTCCCATGTTCATTCGAAATCATTGTAGCTGTGCTGAGAGTCTAGTAAATCTTTGACTCCACCATCAAATGGTTTGAAGCTGTGTTGAGCGTTTCTATGGGCGACTTTAGATAAATTCATGGTTTAGACGCGCATTTCGGAGTCGCCCGTGACCCGGTGAGCCATCGACGCTGATGCTACCGATGGCGGGAGTGACATTGGCAGGCAAGTAGTACACTATAACCTGGTAAATCGTGGTACATAACTCGTCTGTTTTCCAACAGACAGGGTCGGATATAGGTCCATCACGATTAATCGTCGTGACACCATTGTGCGGTGTTGGCACTGGAGAGAACAGCCATGAGCCTGCCGGGTTCCTCACGGACCCGTACGAGAGACGCTCGCTGGTGAACACATATATAAGACTGCCAGTGTGGAGTCGTTCAAACCCACTTTCGTGTCAGGCCTTCCTGTAGGACTTTTCCAGTCACTGCTATGGCGCCTTTGGCATCGGGTTCTTTCCATTCTTCTCCTTCGACGTCCCAGGGTGCTGTCAGGTACAGACCCTCTAGTAGCGCACACTCGGAACATTTTCTACTCATCTCAGGCGAAGTGGTACGTTCTACGATACTCGTGTACACGACCTTGTCTCATCACCCAAAAGACTAATCCAGTGGTTCTTGGTATGGCATGCATTTGCTTCCCCAAGGCAATAATCATAATCGATTTTATAGAAAGTTTCGTCGTGGAGCATCCGATGGTGCGCGCCGCAATCATGTTCGGGCACGGAAGATACAACACGGGCATTCTTATCGAGCTGGAAGATCGTTACAAAATTGACACGAGCGATCCGAGGCAAGTAGAAGAAACGAAAAATAAGCTTCAGTAAATCTTGTTTGAATCATTTGGGGAGCTCAATCTCACAGATCTATCTAGGCTTGTCATTGACCGTATGAACACATTCGCACCTCAGCACGCTCGAGTCCAAAATGAG
>JBBPLP010000060.1:32356-69978 GCA_038089875.1 Fistulinella prunicolor | reverse complement strand
GATGATTATCAGGGGATGCGAGTGCGCAGACGATAGACGTACCCGACACGGAAATACTTGTCTGTGAGGGGGTCACAAAGTCAACGAGGGGTAAGCGTGCATGTATCGTTCACAGACGAACCTTTGATGGCGGAATGTATGCCACCAGCAACCACGACGTCCTTTTTCAAAAGGCGGGGTACGATGTCGCTGGCAACGATTCCTTCGGGGAAGTAGAGCTATTTGGAGAATGATGAGCGTACACGAGAAACGGAAGAGAGCCGACGTACGGCGGTCATGCCATTCGCTGAAACCTCTTCGCTCAAAGGGACGTTCCTGAACCCGAGATCCTCTGCGAATCTCTTGAAGCGTCGGCTGACATCTTTGTGTGCTTTGAATCGGTCTTGAAGGGATACAGGGCCTTGAGTGATCTGAGCAAGCGAGGCGCGGTAGGCGTAGATGAGATTGACGGGTGGCGTCGCAAAGTAGGCCGCACTGTTGCCTTCGTACGCCTTCATGATAGGGAGCCACCTAGAATGAAGGTCAAAAGAAACAAGAGGACGAGGCAGGATGAAAGCGTTACTTTTTCCAGCTAGCATAGTATGCTCTCACGGGGGACGATCTGGTCTCGAAAACCTAGATGGGGAGAGTTGGAAGGGAACGACACAAGGAAGAGAGGATCCTACTCTGATAGCCTTTTGGCTGACGACGACTATGCTGAGACCAGGTGGCGTGCCGAGACCCTTTTGGCTGGCTGTTAGAACGACGTCGATGCCCCAGGCGTCCATCTGAATCTCTTCGCTCGCGACGGAACAGACAGCATCGACCACGACCTGAAAGTGACGGATGGGCTGGTGGCTCCTGGAAAGTAGTTGCTACGCACGAGGGTGTCTGGCGATGTCCTGTGAACCAACTCTGCGACGGCTTTGATGTCCGAGAGCACGGCTGGTCGTCTGTGAATGACGTGAAGATGGGAGGATGACAAGGAGAGTACCTGTCGAGGTGTCGACATGGGTGACGGTGATGAGTTTGTACTTTTTCTGCGTGAGAGCGGCCTCGATGGCGGGGAGCGGGACGGTCCCCCCGACGTCCGCCGTGAGCTGGTCGACCCGGGCGCCATAGGTCCGCAAGCTGAGGATGCCCAGGTTATCGGGTTGGCAAGGCTGAATGGTGAAAGACAGACCAATCGGTGAATCCCTCGGCAAAGTAGCCACAGTTCAAGACGAGGACGTCCTCGTCCTGTTCGACGAGGTTGGCTGAGACCTGCGGACGAGGTCAAGCTGGGGGCACTGAGAAAGAGGGGGGATGAACCTGGTCCCAACCCAAGGTGCCGGAGCCGGCAACCAAGAAAGGCTGTGCATCCTTTGAGTACAGGATGTCCCTAGACATCGGGGACGTGAGCGGTCGTGGACGCGGGGGGTGGCGTGACGGACCTGGTCATGCGGATGCAGTCACCGAAGACAGAGGCGAAATCGGGGGACATGTGTGACATGGACGGGTGTGCGTTTGCGCAGAGGACCTAACAGGGGCGATGAGGGACGGAAGCGGCGCAGGCGGAGAGACGGACCTCATCGGCGATCTCGATCGGGCCGGGGATGCTAATCCGTGTTGGGGAGACGTACAGAACGAACAAAGGGCGACTCACAGCAAGAGCCTGGAAGAGTGAGCGATCGATGGTGAGTGGGAAAGGCGAGCACGCACTTGTGTGGTTCCTGTCGACGGTGGTCAGACTGTGCACGACGACGCTGAACGGGCTCACTTGTACAAAGTTGGACATCGTCTGGAGATGAAACTGGCGTGGACGGGGCAACAACGATCGAAAGAGACGACTGGCCATGAAATAGCAAGAGCGATATTTAATATTTAATAATATTTTCGGCACTCCGCAACGGAACTAGCGCCCTGCGATGATCCGCGTCCCTTCTCCGTCGACTGCCCCATTCGTCTGTCCCACTCCCGCTAGCCCCGCAACCGTCTTCTGCATCTCCGTCCACTCTGTCTCCCTCGGAAGTCCCATGTCCCCAACATCATACACATACACCTTCCCATCACTCCCCCCTAGCGCCGCACGTCGTCCCTCCTTCCGATCCCACTCCATCTTGTTGATCGCCCGTCCAGTCCCCACAGAGGTCGACACCACCGGCACCTCCGTGTCCGTGTTCAGATTCCACAAGTCAAACTTGCCCGACCCGTCCACCGTCCCAAACAGCGCCGGATGCGTGGGATGCCACTTGACGTCGTAAACGTAGTCGTCCGCCTCCTCGAACGAGTACAGCGGCGCAATCGCATGCGCAGCCGTCGATGGCTTCGCAAGACTCTTGGCCCGCCATAGCTTCACCGTCCAGTCCGCACTAGTAGTCAGGAACAGATCCGAAAAGTCAACCGGTCCCACCAGCGGGTGGAAGTGAAGGCCCATCACCGGCCCTGCGTGTCCCTTGTAGATGTCATACTGGTTCAAGCCCGCCTTGGCACCAGCCCGATCATATCGGTTTGCCTGATAGACGTTCCCCTCTTCCGTGCCCACCCAAAACGTCGTCGTCTCGTTGTCCGCAAAGTCCAACGCAGTCACAGCCACCTCACCCGTCTTGTTGTGGCCAGCGTGGATCAACTCTAGCGTTTCCTGTACGATAAATGTACTGTTAGCCCCGAAATATATATCCTAAACAACCCTACCTGAGGTTGCGCAAGCATGTCGACGAGCCACGAGCAGACCGTCCCATCCGTACTGCTCGTGATAAGATTGTGTGCATTCTGCGTCCCCACCATCTGCATCGCATACACAGGGTGCGTGTGCCCAGCAGCAGACAACGGTGTCTTCAACACCGGCAAATGCTTTGACCGCGTGTCCCACAGCAATATTTGCCCCGAGTACGTCCCACCGAATACGAGATTGGAATGAAACGGTGAAAACGTAACGGACAAGACGTCCGACTGTCATCAGTTCATCAGTCTACCCGTCACATGCTTGGACGGTTTGCCAACCTGGGAATGAAACACGAATTCTGGTCTCTCCAGCAAGTGCAGGTTCCACACCGCAACGATACCGTCGGGCTCGTTCAAAGCAGCCGGGTTCTTGTTGTACGAAGCCACGCAAAGTTCAGGGTACTGAAACCGAGTCAGCTACAGGACCCAAACACCACAAAAGCCTGACCTTGGGTGACCAGTCGACATCGGTGATCGAGCGATTCTTTCCGTATCGTTCATCATAGAATGCGCAAACGCATTTCACTCGCTTGCCTTCCGAATCGTCTCTACAGACAACGGTCGTTACCCTAGAAACTCGACAGCACGCACACTTACCCGTTCGTTTCGGTACCGATGGTATAATCACGAATGTAATCATACCCATCGTTCAGCGCCCGCTGGACAATCTTTGACGACTGCTCCACGAAATCAAGGAATTCGGGTGCAGCCAGGATGCTCGCGCGTTCCTCCTCCGTCAGATCTGATAGACCACATATGAGCAGAGTTGTACGACCGAAAGTGACCATCCCACCTCGGATTTCTTGCTCGATCTCCTTCTCGAGCTGCACGCTCTCTTCCTCTAGCTCTTGCTCCCGAGCAAGGCGATCTGCTTCTAGCTCGCGTTCCCGTTCACGTAGTATCTGCTGCCTAATTTCTTCCTCGGAGACGGAAGGCGTTTCCGGCTCGACGGCCGTGGTTTGAACCTCCTTATTGTAGATCACCCGTTCCTATACTCTCAGTCCCATGAGATCGCGCATGCACAGTCAAGGACGGGAGCCATACGCGCTGCGGGAGCTCAAACAGCTCTTGCTCCACATCGATGAGATCTATCGACCGCGGTGTCAAAATCCTAGCGTGCGACGTCATGAGCCTCGTTCGTCAACGCGTGAAAAGCATACCTCTCCACGACATGGTCCGTCGCCGAGTTGACAGACGCTGCCATCGTCATCCCCATACTGAGCCTCTCCGAACCCACATCGCTCTGTCGGCTGACACGACCAGACGGCGACAACGCCGAGCTCGAATGGAGCAGTGCGCTTTGCCGTGGCGGCGTGCCAGGCAAGGAAGACGAGGGCGTCACGTCGCCGGTGCTGTCAAACCCGCCTCTGCTCCCAACGAGCGTGTTGACGAGGTCATCGATGTCGCGACGCGCAACAGCGGACGGGCCGCCGGTCTAGGACGTCCAAGTCTGAGATGCGTCTTTTCGGAACAGTTGGACGGTTTACCTCGGATTGACGTCGTTCGGTTTCTACGCGTTGTCTGTCTGCCCTGGCCTTTCTTAGCTCTGCGAGCTTGGCCCGCTTTGCCTCGATCTCTGCTCGTCGCTTGTCAGACATGTGGCCAGAGCTCGTCGGTGTCTTGCTGATTGGGGTGTCGCGACCGTGGAAAACTGTAATTCTGTTACTACTACTACACGCTACTGTATGTTACATCTCCCTGGCGTTTTCGCTCGATCCTGTACGCCACGCTCCACAAACACCATCTCTTCAATCTGCGTGTGCACCTCGCCCCACATGCGTCGATAGCCATGCGGCGATTGTTCATCCAAAATGGTCCACCCCACCACCCCGGTCAGCGACGGAAAGTGATCGCGTAAAAATCGTGCCACGCTTGCCACTGGCTCTTGAATGGGCGAGTTGGCGAGCGAAAGTTTCGTGATGGCCGTGTTGCGGATCGCCGCCTCGTCGTTTGACAACGTTGGGATGTGTGTTGCATCGACGCATATCCCGAGCTCATTCAGCCCCGGGCACCGCGCGAGGAGAAGCAGCAGACCTCGTAGGGTCGGGATCCGGAGAGACGGGAGATGGCTGCACCCGCTGCGTCGATTGAGCTTGAATACCTCCAGCTCGGGCCATGCTTGGACCAACCGAGCAAATTCGTCGTCGTTCAAAGAGATTGGATTGTGAAGGTGGATTTCGAGCTTGTGGAGATGGAAGGCCATCAACGGGCTCAGAGCCTGAAAGTCGACAGGGTGCAAAGCCACCTCGTCTCCCCTGGAGGCGACGGAGAGGAGCCTGATCCGTTGCAGCGTCTTCCGGCGCGTAGCTGAACTAAGGGCAGTGGAGAATTCATGAAGCACCCCAGCCGTGAGATGCATGTGAAAGTCAAAGGAAACCTCTTCAAACGGTTGGTGGTCCGATTTCAAAAATGGTGTGATGGAGGAAAGATCTTGGACGTCCAGCTTAAGGACGCGCAAGTTTTCGAAAGGAGGATGATCGGGAGTGGACAAGCTAGCCAGCTTCCTCAGACTATCTGGTTGACAGCCTGGTAAGCTGGCTCTAAACGTTTTGAGATGACGGGATTTGGCGACGTGGGTTAAAGCTGCTTCATTGATGCGATCACACATCAGGACCTCCAAGTTTTGGGTGCGGGAGACGGCATGCGAGATTGCGGATAATACATATGGACAGGTACTCGAATGGCGAAAGTAGAGTGACTTGAGATTTGGGCATAAGTTGTGATAGTATTTGAGCAATCCCAAAACTGCGGTATGGTTACCAGCACCAAACCATACGTGCAGATGGGCTAGCGAGGGACTGAGGAGCATACGGATCGACGCGATCTTAGTGTGATCACTATAGATCCAATGGAGTTTCCGGAGGTTTGGCAGCAGCAGCGTGGTGCGAAACCACAAGGACTCCAAAATTTGCAAGGAGAGTGGTTCATCGAGGGTTAATTCTTGGACGCGGGGGGCATAACGCGATACAACATTCCATTCTTCCTCGCTGAATGGAGGCTGATTCGGTGATAAGCACGACGCAGACGCTCACAAGAAAAGTCATACCAATACTGTCGCATCAACACACGGCGACGTTCTGGTGGGCGAACATAGCACGAAAGGCGCTAGGCTGTGTAGCCTGCGCCAGAGAGCGTCGAGTGCAGGATCGGAGAGAGCACGACAAGTTCTGGCAAGCGCAGCCAGAGCCCGCCGACAATCTTTGCTAGTATGTCTAACAGAGATGGCTTTCAGATTCCCATGCTGCACTGTATCTTCTGCCATATAATCAAGGATGCGATCCAGCACTTCGGAAACCAAGAGAGCATGGTGCATGGTGTTCCCGTGATCGAGGACAACACAGGCTATGTTGTCCGAGTCCTGGAGATAAGATGGTGGATAGACAGACTTGGTGGTGACGCCACTGCGCGCCCAGCGTGGTTGGCCATGCCTTTAATTGTGAAAGCAGGCGCGTTGCGGACGTGGAGTCTGTCTGTCGTGAACTGAGCAAGCACGAGAAAGACAGGAACGTGCCTCAGTCGAATCGGCTGGAGACAAACCCCACATGCAGAGGATCTCCTTCACTCTTATGTGTGCGGGTAGAAACGGCGCGTTCACACACGTTCGGATGCGTACTGTCACTTCACCCGAACGACCATGCGTGAACGCCACCCGTTAACCGTCACCACCGTCCCAAGAAATGCTCTCCTGCAGCCCCATCACAAGGACATCGATGCCATTCTAAAGGACCTGAGGCTCTGTTCGCGTCGCATCAAGTCGGTCCTCGACAGTTTCACGGACGAAGTGCGGACGCTCGAAAGACTGTATTACAAGTGCAAGAATCAACATCGCATGGCCCTCTTCTTCAAGCGTGTACCCGAGATAAGACGTTATGGCCGTCGCTTGAGGGAGCTGGACATGTTGGAACGTGTAGATCTATTCCGCGCGTCGTTTGTCGGTCTAGAGCACACGAGCGAGTAGGTAAACGCGACTTACCCTTGCCCTGTGCGTACTGAACGCGTTCGCCCAGTCAGAAAGCGTTGAGGAGCTCGTGGACTCATGTACCCGAGAGACCACACGTTTCCTTTTTGACGGAAAGATTGACGGCCTGGTCTACCCTGGTCTGCAAAGTGAGATTGAACAGCGAACCTGATTTCTGCCAACTCAGACTCCACAGATGCGAGAACGCCTCGAGAAAGCGTACCAGTGAGATCAGCCAGATTCCTATGGGAATTGAATCACGCCCTGATCACCCTGTAGTCATTTTACTCTGGCCATGCAAACGGGAGCTTTCCTTCAACTCATCGTCCTGTTTGTTGCTATATCTTCCAGGATGTCCGCGTTGTTATCAGAGCTACAGGACGTCCTTCAGCTAAGCAAGTCAACGTGCAGCCGACTGCTGACCATCATTCATGTGAGCGTGCCTTCAGCCCATAGCCGAACACGATATTACAGATCCGCAGCCAACAGGTACGCATACGACAACTCCCCAACAGCTCCCTTTGGAACCAGAGGCCCCGCGTCCTTCACATACTGATTATGACGTGCCATCGGAAGACACGGGGCAGCCCGTTTCCCGTTGTGAGGCAATCAATACCTCGAGGTCCGTCGCCGAAGACGCGAAGACGGACACCGTGCCGGAATTGCGCGTTACGCCTCCACTGAGTCATTCCACGCACGGTACGGATGATAGTACGCAGTGCGACCATGCCACCGCACAATCGTCAAAGAAAGCTGTTATCAGAATGGCACAAAAATCTTGGCCTAAGAAGGCGAAGAAGAAGTTTGACGAGATTGACGAGATCTTTGGTTTCTGATATCATGCGTGTTGTAGTAGCTGAAATTGTAGTTTGAGTGGTACCCCATCGATTTACCAAGCGTGTGACCAGACTCGTCTCAGCATTAGCACAAACCGTTGCTAACCAATCGCTACATCGACTGCATGTCGTTGATTCAGCCATCCAGTCGGTCAAAATCGACCCAAAAATCGACCGCCCGACGCGCAGAAAACAACCGGATCTATGCTCACCCTCTCCCAGTCATCTTCGACGAGCCCTCTCAGCCGTCTTCGTTTCTCCGTAAAACGCTCCACCTCTTTGGTGCCTCCGTGTCCGATATCCTCAACCCGCACTGCCATGGCGTCCTGGACGTCGCGACACGCTCGGTATGGGTGTTCGACATGAAAGACGCGATGGTGCTCTGGCAGCGCGGGTTCTTTGGCAAAGGCAATCTTTCCAGAAGTGAACCCAGTTGGTTGGCGAGGCAGATCAACGCAAGGAAGCTAGCAAAGAAAGGTGAGTCGTCGCATGGACGTGTTTCAAGGCTGCTCTCGTTGGCCGGACTTGGGGGGGGAGGGAACCGTTGGCTCAACGATGTGTGTTTCTAGGCGTGATGACGTCCGAGGAGATCACCGCGAAACGCAGGGCGGAACGAAAACAGTTCAAGCTCGATCGTGCAAAGGCCATGGCTGCTGCAGCCGCCGAAGCCGAGGCAGCATTCCAGCAAGGACACGTCGTGTCTACCATCTACGCTGCGGATGGTACGCGCATGATCCCGTCCGCGGCCACCTGGAAGCCGAACGACGGTACACCCTCGGATGGAGATCTTTCCAGAGAGGTGGAAGAGGACGGTAGCGAGGACGACGACGAACCGATGGAGAACATGGAACACCTCCAACTCACTCTCCAAGAGGCATTTTTTCTCCTCTGGAACCTCGACTGTCTTTCGATCTCGAGCACGGACGACGTAAGTCACCGCGTTCGCATTTCGCACCCGTGTTGTCGTGCTTCTCATGGTCATCGTTTCGCTGGGTAGGGTGACACCTTCACCCTTTCACAGATATGGAACGCGTTCCAAAATGTATACATGACTTCACCCACTCTCGCCCCGTCTCTCAAGCCACCTCAGCACCGCCGATTCGACAACCCGTTCTTGGTGAACTACGTCATTTACCACCACTACCGATCCCTGGGGTGGGTCGTCAAAAGCGGAATCAAATTCTGCGTCGATTATCTCCTCTATAAACGCGGTCCCATCTTTTCGCACGCAGAGTAAGTTCCCCGTTCCGTTGACAGGCAATAGGAAGGTGAACATGCTGAGCGAGCGTGGCCCCGCTTAGATTCGCGATCGTGGTGTGTCCGACGTACGAAGACCCTGCCGACCAAGACGGCTCGCCGTTTGACTTGAACAACGCCTCCCCTTTCTCGTGGTCGTGGCTCAGCACGATCAACAGGGTGAATGCTCAGGTTCAAAAGGTGTGGCTGTCCTGCGTGTTACAGCGGAAAAAGCTCATCTCATGGTTGCCGCACCTTCAGACCCTTATTTTGTCATACGTGACCATTCCCGCACGCTCCAGGGTGTCCGACGATGTCTTGTCGTCTCCAGCTTGTTTCGCACATTACACTGTACGAGAAGTCGTACTGCGACGGTTCATACCGGCCCGGATGCGAGACTAACACATGTCGCGTTAAATGATTCGGCAATCTGCCAGCTTAGTGGGCGTCGGCCCGTACTATGCGATCATCTGATGATGATGTACCCTCGGACAGTGACATGGTTGGATGGCACCAATGATTCATTGCATGAAGTGATATTTTCAGCTTATAGGTCATTACACAAACCCCTTCTCCAAGCTTCCCACCTCTCCCCTGCCGTAGCAACTTCACGCTCTCGGCGTACGTGTCCGCGCTTGGCCTGCGCACAACCGAGCCAAGACAGGTTATCAATGTCATCATCTCTTGAAGAGGCCTTGCTTGTAGTATGTGTATGTTAGACCAGAGAGCAAGAATGTGCGTGCCCAAGGGGCCTTGGTGTCATATCTCTTGAGCGCGCAGAAAGTGCCCCCTATCGTGGCATCCGTGTTCGATCGGAGATGGTGCATGCACGAGTGTGCCATGATAGATGATGCAATGATGGTCGAGATGGCCGGGTGTGAACCATGCTAGGCCACAGGCAGGGATCCAAGTTGGGGCGGGGGACCGGTGGGGTTAAATAATAGGGGATCAATAGAGAGAGAGAAAGAGAGAGCAGGATCCGAGTGAGAGAAAGGACAGACAAAAGGGGAAGACCAGGGGCGTGGGACGTGACGAGGAAAATGCATACAATCTGTGGGTCTTCATTCCACGGAGCTGCGAAGCCGAATACGCGATCACGGCCAATATCCAGGTTTCCCAAGGTGGTCGGTCTCATACAGCACCTCTGATAGCGACTTTCCGGTATTTCTCCTCATACGCTTGTGTGATTAATGGCGAGGCTGCTTTGCAGTCTAGAACCTTTTCGCGATCAGGGCGGTTGGGATTCGTGAAGAGCGCGGCTCGATGGTTATGTAGGTATGATTGGGTATCCGACAACGTCTCGAATGCAAGCTCATTTTGAATGAAACTCAACGTCAGAGTTTTATACCTGTTGGCGAAAATAAGGGTGAGATAACGAATAGACTGGAAAAGGCCAAAAACTGGGAACTGACGCTTTGGTCATGATCATCAGAGCTTGTGCCCTCTCCCGGCTTATAAAATGATCCATGATATATGCGCCCATGTTTGGAGCATTCAAGTACATCTCAAATAATGCATGATAGTTGCCCATCGACACTGCGCGTTGTACACGCAAAGCATGCTGAACGGCCGAATCCGTCTTCTGTCTAGGTGTTAGTTGACCTACGTATAAGTTTAATTCTGGTCAATGGGGGCGCAGAAACAAGAGTCAACATCGCAAGAATTGATGACGGAACGAAACGACGCACCACTCTTGTTTCTGCCGTGTAAGAGCATGAGTATGCGGTATGCTGTGAATTCCTCAACCTTTCCTGGTATACCGAGCTCATAAAGCGTCTTCAACGTTGCCTGACATTGATTGTATTCCACCAGATCTTTCTGTGAAACCGATACAGTAACTTCATGAAACATCAGACACAGGATCGCGTACACTTTCGAGCGCCATGCGCGCATGGATCTCATACACTTGAACGGTAAATTCGTTTTTTATTCGCTGTACCTAGTACGAAGGAAGAAAGGGATGTCACAAGAAGATCAAATATGATGTTACAACATACCGTTAAATCTTGGCGCAGGCTCTTGAACTGGTTACATATCCAGTCATAAGAAGTTCTTTCTCGCCAGCGATTTTTCAGCTCGACAAGTGTCCGTTGCAATACAACATAAGGGCGGATCAGTTCTGGTTTGGGTTCCTGAAAGGTACTGTCAGCACTTACAGGAGGACGGAGCGAATATCTCACCGATGTGAGCCGGAGATAATCTTTGAACAACTCCGGGTTCGTCCCAACAATGGTATGGCGGTCCCAGTTGGGCACGTTCTGGAAGATAATTTCAGTCAGCAGCGTACGATGAAGCAATCTGACCGACCGGATCCGCCTCGGGGTCATCCGGGTTAGGTCCAAACGTAGACGGGGAATCAGCTCTCCATATTCGATTAAGAAGATGTGCACCCTGGGAACTGGCTTTGAGAGCAGCTTGACTGCCGTTGATGCGTAGATTCTTTAACCGTTCTATTTCATGTTCTCGCTGGAAGCGTTCAGCACGGCGGTTGAGCGCTGCTTGGTCGCCGAGATCAAGGGTGGTGGTTGCGTTTTTCTGGATGGCTGCTTTCTTTGCTTTCTTGCTGGTTATTTGTGGTTCATTGCTGCGAGTGGTCAGACATGCGGACTGGTGCTGGAGGCGGACAGAATTGACACACATCTTACGCTTGAGCGTAGGGGGAGGCTTTGGTATTAAACTACAATCCATGAGCGGAAACGGCCGTCACTAGGGACAATACAAAAACTAATAGGAGGGAGAAAACGACACCTTTGGAGCTGTACGCCTGCCCAGTCTGTGGTCCAAAGGGTTTTTGCAGTGAACGCGTCAGCAATTACCTGTCTCAACTCTGCCTGAGCTTCGGCCCTGTTGGCATCATTCATTTGACCGAGACACTTCGCGACCCATTCTCTACAGAATTACAGATGCAAACTCGGTCGAATGCGAGACGAAGGGAGCTCACTTTAGCTGAGGCGGCCACGAGTCGGAGGACATGGCGATGGTTAATCAGTGGGATGGGCAATGGCAAGTTCAAGTGACCGCAGTCTGGGAGAGATGTGCGTAAATATACGAGGTGGTGCAATGACATATTCCCACGGACACGCTCCCTCCATGCGATTGCAAAAGTCAAGTCTCATTATGTAGCGAATGCGACAGCACCCTACGTCCGTAAGCATCTATGGGCCCTGTACATCATTTACTCTAATGCGCCTTGTCCGCTGGCGGGTTGTACACTGTAGTACCACATGGCGTCGTCAACGTGAGTAGCAGATGCAAACCGCAACACTCACAGATCTTCCGGTTCTTGATAACAGTCCACTTGAAGCGCTTGACGTAAATGCTGATGGCGAACAAGGTCGAGAACAAGATGACGGCCTTCAGACCGAGCCGTTTGCGTTCATCGTGTTCGGGCTCAGCAGCCCAATTCAGGAAGGTGACAACGTCCTTGGCCATCTGTGACGTCGTGGCGGGTGTGCCTG
The DNA here is from genome assembly GCA_038089875.1 of Fistulinella prunicolor. Classification (NCBI taxonomy): domain Eukaryota; kingdom Fungi; phylum Basidiomycota; class Agaricomycetes; order Boletales; family Boletaceae; genus Fistulinella; species Fistulinella prunicolor. The sequence continues at coordinate 57,808 of JBBPLP010000060.1, read as the reverse complement.
TGGGCCGCTGATATCAGCGCACCTCGAACCTCGTCCACTAGATGCTCGCTTACCATCATCATACTCTACCAGGCCGTCGAACAATACGCGGGCCATGGAGATGGCACCTCCTGGGAAATAAGGGTTGTAGTTCATGCCCTCACGGATCTCGACACCAGCAGGAGGGTCCATATAACCAGTCAAGAGAGAAAAGACGTAGTCCTGGAGAAACAGATCAAGCACGCGCCATAAGTGCACTCAGACGACATACCGCACCACCATGTCGGGCCTTGATAATTAAGCTCAGGTCGGGGGGAAGAGCGCCGCCGTTACCGGCACGAGCAGCTTCCTCGTTGGGGTATGGGGCGGGCAAGTAATCGGAGAGTTTTCCGGGGCGCTGGAACATCTCTCCCTTGTCGTCGGGGCCATCGGTGTATTCGACTTCCTCTGCCAAAGCTCTGGTCTCATCGACGCCATGAGACACGCCCACCAGGTTGCGCCAGGCAATACGGTCGAGGGAATGGCAAGCAGCACAGACCTCGCGGTAGACCTGGAAGCCACGACGGATGCTAGAAAGGGCGTGTCGGAAGGGGAGGAACGAGGGGTCATGGTGCGGACATACCTGGCATGGTCAAAGGAGTCGAACAAGCCATTGTGGGGCCAGGGATACGCGGCGGGGTGGAGGCCTTCGTCGGCGAGCGAGTTTGCGTGAACCTCGCCGATGAAGGGGAGGGTGCCGTATAGATGGGTATACCATGCTATTGAACCCGCGGAGAAGAGCGAGACGGAAACGAGCGACGCGCGCGAGGTCAGCAGGGACTGCAATGGGTGCTCAACATCAGTAGATGGGTGGTGGAGACGAGCACGCGGACCTGTGTGCTCGCGGAGGAAGTAGAGGACGCAAAGCGGGCCTTCTGCGAGAGGGTTCGAGACGGGTCTACAGCTAACAAACGCGGACGTACGGGGTGTTTGAGGGAGTTGAACGTCGAGCGGAAGACGCTCTGGCTCTTGAAGACGCCCTGGGGCAGCCTCGACAGCATTTTTGAGGATTTTAGAGGAAAGAGCAAAGTGACGTGTGACAGACGAACGAAATATGTGCGAGGACGGAACGAACCGGAGACCAAACAGAATTATCCGATTCGCTATTCGCTACTAGATAATTTACATGTCGTCCAAGGCAACATCATCTCTCGCTCATACATAACTGTCCTAGAATCCGTAAACGTCGTGACTCAATGGTATGTCTCAACTAAAGCAGGGCCCTAGAATAGGCAGTCACAAAGCGCCTCTGCAAGTCCGTCAGCACGGTCCTAGACCAGAAAAAGAAGTACCAGCCTTCAGCGCAACAGCAGAGACACATCCCGGCGAGACAGGCAAGGCAGCCCTCACCACCGCCGACGCCGCCTCTCTGCGCGGGTTGTTGTCTGCAACAGAACATGAGTCGATCGGTATGGGCGATATGACGGCGACGCACACGTAGACGGTCTGTGGGGGAGGTTGGGGCTGGTAGCCCGGTCCTCCGTACTGCGGCTGACCGTAGCCAGGGCCTGGATACGACTGGGGTGGTTGCTGGGGGTAGTACCCGCCCTGAGGGGGCCCTGGAAACGGGGTGAGGGGATGAAACAGCGGGCGGCGGCGGACAGGACGGACCAGGGGGAGGAGGGTAGTATTGTTGTTGCCCTCCGTAGTATTCTTTGTTGGCCATGATGCTGGTGATGAAGAGAAAAGAAGGTCGACTGCGTGCTCGTCGTGGCGTTCCTAAAACTTCAGGAGAACCGCGTTCCCACGGTCGAAACGTGGTCATTCGACTGACCATCGCCTCAAGGCAATGGCGTGGTTAGTACAGCCCCGTCCTTCGCTGCTGTGCTACGCTGTGCTCTGCCTGCCTTCCACAGCGACCGTGCCTGCCCTGCACACGCCGCGCCAGTTCCCAGGCTTTGTCAGACCGTCTCCACCTTCTGTCTGTCGTCTTCGATCGGCCTGGTAACGAACCAGGTTATCTACCCCCATTCAATCAGCTCATCCCACGACCCGCAATCCCCACTGAAAACGTGTGCGATTATAACCAAGCGTTCCATCTTCCCATGTAAAGGTAACCGGGTAGCTTCGGGTTGCCAGAGTCAACGGTAAATAGCTAGTGTAAAAAGATAGAATGATATAGATACTGCAGTCATGTACCAAAGCTGTTCGCCATTGGCAACACAGATCGTCCGTCATGGCTCTACGGTCTAGGGACTGTTGGGCGTAAAGGCGTAAATTCGTGCACCCTGTCGTAGGAAGTTTTGTGTTAAACGTGTCGTCGCTGCTTGCCGTCAGGCGGTCGCAATTAGTAACGACCTAGTCTTGAATCAGTTTGATGCATCCTTACCCGGTGCAACGTAATTCTCATGGCTTAGGACCTCAAACGGTCGCGTCCGAGCCTGCGCAAGCACAGTTCCTTGCGACGCAATGCTCATAACCCCAGAAGCATCCGTCCTGAAACAGTGTTCAGTTCCCGAACCCCGTAACACGTTCCCGCGCCCACTCACTGCGATATTCGCAACAACGATACCCCGAGCTGAAAGCGACCCCGCCAGCGAATGCTCACATCGGAAAACAGAAAATAGAGGCCCAAGCGACCTTGCAGATCCCGTAACTCTTGTGGTGACGAAACCAAGTTTCCGTAAAGCAGCCGCCGCGGGGGTGCCTCCCCGTTGGGCGCCGTCCCCATGTCCAGGGGTCGCGTTCCGTCGTCCGAAAACAATGACAGATGCGCGACCAGGAAGGGAAGTTCCATCTTGCTGTCAGAAAAAAAAGGGAAACAAGAAATTTCATATACTAATCTCCAGGATCTCTGCTACCCTGGAGGGTGGCCAACACTTACGGAATTATAACGTTCCCAAACCGATCTCGCACGATGAGCTGCACGATGATTGGAGGTGCCAACGGCAGTCGGGACAAACTGGCGGATCCGAATTCCGCTGTCCTTTGAGGGTGTTGAACGACATCAAGCTGATAGGATCTTATATTGGATATCGTCAGTCATCCGTAACCTCCCGTCACAACGATGGCGATACCTGGTTTGGCTGTCGTGGAGAAACGAAGTGTAGCCAAGTCGCGGTTGGCTCACTTGGAGTTGATTTTGGAGGGGACTGGATCGGTCGGTGGTAGACGCTTGGGTCCAAACCCCGCTTTGGCCATGAGCTGACGTCCCAGGTTGGGGTGGTAAACTCCATGCAGAAGGCGGCGATTGCGTTCGGGAATGATCGCTGCTAGCGACCGACTGGGGTGAGGCACAGGCACTCTCGGAAGATGTGTCGTGAAAGAGCTTCTTGTAGTTTCTGGGTGTCACGCGCAATCGCTCAGCCGGACGTCACGACGAAAAACGGTAACCTTACGATGGTATATAGTCGATGGGGGTGATAGGCGTAATCGGATGTATTTGCCGTGTGTGCTGGGGTGCAGTGCGTGATATGAGCGGCATGTCAGTGGCAAGCATGGTCGAGGGCACGTACCACATGCTCTCCCTCGCTGCTATGGGACGGGGATTCGTCGTGCCGGTGATGGCTATGAGTAGGAAACATTGCGCAGTCATGAGAAGATACTAAACCATTCTGAGCGAACGCCTTGTCCCATGTGGAAGCCCTTGACTGGATGGCACAGTCGGGAGAAGAAGCTGGCATAGGCCACGAGAAAAGGGCGACCAGCGAGGGAGGCAAAGAAATGGCGTTATGTGCTACCTGGAGGAGGAAGTTATAGTGGCATTGGGTAAGAACTTGGCATTTATGCATTCGTGTGTACAGATCATGATCATATACCCACTCATTTCCAGGGAGCGGAGCTCGGGGTCAAAGGAGGACACACAAGGGGTGTCAGAACCTCTGTAGCCAAACAGTTTGACAGATCTACCCAGACCGATATGGTCAGGTCTATTCAGGCAATATACGAGAACTTCTTTGAATATTGTCGTATATCTGCAATGATGACTCGCATTCCTATTGGAACGCTTACCAGCACCGCCCACGATTTGAGAAGCCTACGCAAAAATATTATAGTGGTATATCATATTACAGGGGATCAATCATACGCTCTTCTTCACGTAGCTCCATATACCCGCCAATCCCGAGATCATCGTCGCAGCAACGAAAGCGGGTTTAACGCCAGCTACCAATTCAAACAAACATTTATAAGCAAGACGTAAACCCACCGCGGGATCCGCCCGTACCTGTAGACTTGTACAGCGCACCCGTCAGCGCACCTGCTGCCATGCTGCCTGTCGTATCGTGTTTTCCGCGAAACGAGTCTATCGACGAGTTGATCCCGTTGTAAACGAGTGCTATAGATCTCGTGAGTCATGTGCCGGTTGGCATACATTGCCGACGGGAAATGTCAACCCACCGAGTACGCCAGCCGAGTTACCTATGAAGGTACCCCTTCTCGTGACAGAGTTGAGGATGCTGTTGATCCGAAGGCGTGCGTTCGTCACGGCTAGAGGCCGGCGTGCGCCCTCATTTACACCCCAGATGCCTCCTACGGCCAGGCCTTGCGGAAACATGTATGAGCATGTGACAGGTCAAAGACAATAAGGATGGCCCAAGTTGGTGATGTGGCGACATTAAGATAAGGTGAGAAGAAGGAGCCGTGGAGAAAGGACACGAGTTAAACGTACAAAACTCGTGCAAGACTCGTGTCCATGAGCCGATAGAGAGGAAAGACTTACCGCCGAGGTACATGGTGCCCGTTCCGTAGCACAAGTCGTCACTCCAACCCCGAGAAGGAATGGCAGTTCCGGCTCCTGGCAAATCGCTAACCTTGTCATCATCTAATACCAAATAATCTAATTGATCCCCGAGCTGCGCGAGAGGATGGAGTCTAGTGGGGTCATAGGCACCCAAAAGGAGGTCATTTGCGGTGACGGGGCTGTCGCCTTCGGGGCCGGCGGGGGAGAACTGATGTGTCACAGAGTCCTGTGATCCTGAAGATGGGTTTTTAGAGTCTTGAGAGGCCATGAAAGGGTAAAAGAAAGAGCCTGGTCGCGGGTGAGAGCAGCGAGCGGAACAGCTCGAAATTTTGGAAGAGCGCGAGACCGGAGTGTGTGGGAAATACCTTCCATATATCGCACTGCCAATACACGCTTGCTAAATTTGCCAAAGTCGACCAGAGACAATTAGGATGGTCCTCCGCACATCGGTTCGGGCTGCGCGCGTGTTCGCAACGCCCTCAGCACCGCAGCTGCGGACATTTGCACACCGTTCGCTGTCAAGCCGAGTAGTCCGCTTATGTCCATCTACCAGGTCCGCTGTCCGCGTCGCGTTGCGCTGTGCCGTCTCTGTTCCGTCTGGGTCATTCAATAATATCCCGAGACGTGAGTCTTGCCTGTTACAGTCTGTGCTCGCGTCAGATACACAATTGTCTTCTTCAAGGCTGGGCTACTTCCACGACCGCTCATTCCACGGCCACCGACCCTGCAGAGGCCGAGGCCTTGCAATGCCTTGAGCAAGGCACCCTCAAACTCGAGGAAGGGGACGTCCAGGGTGCCAGAGAACTCTACAGACGCAGCGTCGACATCAAGCGCAACGCCAGCTCCCTGTTCAACCTTGGCGTGACTCACTATCACTTGAGTATGCCGGATTCCTCTTTCACGGTTCCAAAATAAATGTCAGACAATTTCGTGCAGAAGAATTTGATGATGCCATTGCAGCCTGGAACGAATCGATAGCGCTACAGCCCGCGAGCGCGGACGCACACACAAGTACGTGTCTCTTCTCCGGCTGGTCCCGCTCATGACATGAGTATCCCGACAGACCTCGCCAGCGCATACATAATATCACCTGTCTCACGACCTGACCTGGCGCTTCATCATTTACAGCACGTAACCCATCACGACTACCATATTTGACCACTGACTATTGTTTTCCAGTATAGCGGCTTCACTCTCACCGCAGGACCCTGAGATTGCTTTCAATCTCGCCGCAGTTCTGGAAGCCAGTGCGTGATATAAACGATCCTTATTGTTCCCAAAATTATCTCACCCGACGTGGGCAGCTGGCCAACTTGAGGAGGCCCTGAAATATTACAAACGTTCTAAAGAACACGGCGTCGAACGAGCCGCAATGCATATCCGGAATGTTTGTAATATTCATCAGAATACATTTCGGCATTCTCACTGCCATCGCTCATTTTCTAGGTCAGCGCAAAGATTTTAGGGAAACAAATGCAGGCTACCGAAGCGGTGGATGAGTCTAAAAAATCCGACTCTTGACACCGCACGCTAGTCGCGCTTGGCCGCCCTATTACCAAAGGACGAGCGCATGGTTTGTCATACCGTTACTTGCGCGCATGCATTATATGCGACATGTTGATGAATAAAATTGACCTGCCTATGTAGTACACGACATGTGATCTTGCGCCATCCTGTATTGCGATAATCTATCTGATCCTTTCAATCTCCTGGCCCGTTTACCGAGGTGTTACCGTCTTACACTATTGGACAGACAATAAGTATCTCCGGCGCATAAGTCGTACGTGACGATGCATCGGCATCAGAGCAATCCGGTTTAGGAACTATTATGGTGTTCCCCCGCCAACTTCTTCCTTTGAGCTTTCCATTGGAGGTAAATTTGTTGTTGTTGTCGATCGTTCCTCTGACCTTACCATACTAGAACTCGGACGTCTCCAGTTGGAATTGTTGGAACCTCCGACCCTGCTTGTGGACATGAGAGAACCATGCAAAGTTCCTCGTGCAGACCGGAAACTACCACCGCGGTAACCACGTGCTCGGCCAGTAGGCGAGTTGCGCCTATCGTGTCCAGGGTAAGATTCGGACCCAATGCTTCGTTGCGTGACACTTGTCGCGGGTCTCGCGGCATCCCGGGTGGATGCCTTCAAACGCCCCAAGATCAATAAAATGTCATCTCGCGTGTACTCTGGACGAGGATGGTCCGCCGGCCGAAGATAGATGATGTGGTCGTACCCTTCATCTGGCGACGGCATCTCAAAGTCCGAGGCGAATTTCTGCAGGACAGCCAAGCCGTGCTGGGCATCTCTGATCGTGGGGTGCGAAGTGCCTGCATGTCCGATGTAACCGACCGGCATAGGAGTGGTAATGGTTAGCAATTCGAAACTCGGAAAAAAAAATCAGGGACTCACGCCGTTCGAGGCGAGAAGCACAGATCTGCAAAAAAAGGGGGAACATGAATCAGCACTTCTTTCCAGCTTGTCCGTCTGCGGACTTTATTCTCACATGATAGGGGGTGTCAAAGACAATAATGCTGATAGAAGTACCCGGGAATGAGCGGGCGATCGCGCTCCAGTACGACCGTTGTCTTTCAGAGGTTGTTAGTAATGGTCTACGTGAAAGCGCAGTCCGACAGACGTACGCGGGATTAAAATTGGTCCTGTCGATGCAAGGCGAGCGACCTTCGCAAAGTGTGTTGTAGGCAAGTTCCTCAACTCGCTGTCTGTTACCCAGGTCATCCTGGTTACAGCGGCGGAACTTAGGGAAATAGCCCTCAAGAGCCTCTGCAAAGGTTGTCTGGTAGAGTGATACAAGGAATCTGTGATCAGCGACTTCATGCAAACCGTCTAACAGTCTGAGGCTCTACCTTGCCCGATGCAATCAGTCCGACTAAAATCACCACTGTTTGCTCTTCTTGAAAAGGATCGAGAGAGTTTAAGGTGGGCAGCGTTGCTTCGACATCCTCTGACGTGGACATGGTGGTTCCAGCAAGGTCGACGGGCGCTCATGTATCCGCTAGCGCTTGATTTATGGCATATTCACGCAATTCAAATAAAAATCGTACATTGCTAAAACTACACAAAAATCAAATCATACCTCTTGTCCCACTATAGCAGACGGCCCAAATAAAAATCGTACTGTGCCCTCATTCTTTCCAAGCAGAGCTACATCTTCCCCACCGTACAAAGCACTGGGATCAGATCCTGCAAGCGGTTGATGCGGGCGAGGCGGATGCTCATTCTGCCGCATTGCAATCTTCAGATGAATCAATTGATCGGCTTTATAAGGAACTGGCGGCAGCTGCGGAGCGCTGGTGGAGTAATGTTGGTTCCGTGGAGATGGGTGTGCAGACGGTGAGGAAGGGGTTCTGGGTGACGTATTCGCAGACGTATTTTGTGCGGCCTGGATAAGGAGGTCAATGATGAGATGCGCGATTTCTGACATATTTATCGGAACAAAATCAGTATGCTTCGATGTCAAAAGATGAGACAACAACCTTGCAAATCTTCTGCCTCCACTATATACGTTTCTTCCCACTCAGCTTTCTCCTTCAAAAGACTGACTATGTGCCCAGCAGATTCGTCAATTGGGTTAGATAACGGAGGGGTCTCCGACGTCAGAAGGAGGGCAGAGGTATACAAGCAGCCCAAGGCGACCGTATGGGGAGGGTACATGATAGGAACAAGAGTCCGATGGCTGCATAGAGGTCGTTGAGCATGATCAGAAGCAGCTGAATAAAAGAGTACCGTTCACCAGTCGATCGTGAGACGCCATGCAAATTTGATGAGGGTCTTGGATGCTAGAAGTGAAAATCAGGTTCTTTGAACGAATAGACAAGATGAGGGAATTACCTCCCAAATTCCGCCCTAGTTTGAAAACGTAGGGAAACGGCATTTTCGAAGTGAAGTTAAAGCAAATCGTCTCCAATATCAAGCGTTCCACGGCAAGAAGGCGCTGGCGATCGTGTTCGACTGTCTGGATAACGTAAATGCAATACCTAGGTAGAGTAGGCGGACACTCACCATAGGATCCATGTCGACCTCACCACCCTGTGTCTTTGATTTTGCCGCCAGCTCTGGGAATCGAACAGTATAGGAAACCATAAGGATCTCGCGGGGCTTTTTTAGAGTGTCATGCATCTTCGTTGACACATACAATGCAGCAAGTGTTGCGTCCTGTCCCACAGTTAGTATAGAAACGTCACATGCCAACAAGATGCGTGTACATAGTAACTGAAATCTTTCCTAGGAAAGAATAGATGGAAACGATGATACAGAGTCTGGGCGGTTGCGATTGTCCGGCGGGGACTGCAATCGGCGGTCGGGCGAATGTGCAAGTTCAGAGTTGGAACCACTTACAATCCGATTTTCGCACCTACTACTTCCAAGAAACCGCATGCTTGCTGCCTGATTTTTTCTTCCTGGCTGGCAGAAAGCTTGCCACGCTGCTTCTCGGAAAGATATTCAACTTCGGGCAGTGTGAAGTAAGGGTGGTGGTACTTGGAGGACGATGCTGGCAACTGGGATGGTGGCAATCCGTGTTGATCCATTGTGAAGGTCAGTAGAAGATGGCAGCGCTACCAGCAATAATTAATATTAACCGGACGCGACCACACCGTTAGTTATCCGGCAGATTCGTTTTACCAACCTTGAACGGGAGGCTTGTCGGAAGCCGGAAATCACGCCGTTACTGCCAGGCGGTGTTTGAATTATTGATGCGTGATTGGTCGATACCCTTGGCATCATGATATTGAAACAAAAAATGGTATTAAAATATCATGTAAGGAAATTATGTCTCTTGTCGTAATCCCACCCAGTTAATGTCCGTCCGCAATCGACAGAAAGCGATTGTAATAGCGAAGAAGGGAAGGAGCAATACAACTGCTCAACATGCAGGAACAGTCAAGGGGATCTTGACCGTCGTCTAAGGCACCCAGTCAGCACCCGTCATTTCGAACTGGGACACTTCTACTCACGGCAAGACCCTATATCAAAGACCAGTGTGAACGCTCGAAGTCAGAACATACGCAAGGAAGACGTACAGAAAGGCTCGTTTCCTTGTATTTGACACTCATGTCCGCGGCCGTAAGACGCATGGCTTCGATTGCTTCATCAAGTGTGACTCGGTATATACCATGGCTGGCCATGGAGAGTTGTGCGGCAGTAACCGCTTTCACGGCTATGCGGAGAATAGAAGAGTTAGTTTACCCACAGGATATACAATCAATCGTCCGAACCTCCCAGACTATTACGTTCCTGGTCCACGACGCGTCAGAGCTCGACAAATACAAATTCGAATACATACGATGCAAGGAACCTGTACAAGCCCATCGATCGGGTCACACGTTAGGCCGAGGTTGTGCTCTGCCACATTGATTGATCAAAACGACCCCCAAACGTGTTGACAGGTACACCATACCAATACCGATCTCTGCGGCCTACACCAACATTAGTCATTTGTGACGTATGAAAAGAATACATAGCCCACTTGTAATACCGTCTCGGGAGAAGCACCCATGCACGCTGCGAAACCTGCACTGGCCATGGAACAAGCCACTGAATTAGTACCTGTTAGTACTATGCGAAACTGCGAAGAGTAGATCTACCTCCGACTTCTGCCTGACAACCGCCCTCAGCAGCAGAAATGGTACTTCCACGCTTAAACAGCATCCCAATGGCCTGGAAGTACGAAATCATCAGCCTTATGTTGTTACCCAAGCCGAACACAAACGGACTGAAGCAGTCAGTAGGAAAGTCTTCACCGACTTCTCGGGGTCATCACTGACAAACTCGATAATATACTTCAACACGGCAGGAATAACCCCCGCCGCGCCATTGGTAGGGGAGGTGACAATGCGCCCGCCAGAAGCATTCACTTCATTGACTGCAATGGCATAACAGGAGAGGAAATCAACAGCTGGAATCATTGTTTTACGCTAAAATTTAGATACAATCAGTCGCACGCAATTAATCAATTGCAGACAATACCAACAGGGGGCACGGGGAGAACTGCATGGTCAAATGAGCCCGTTACACGGGGGGCAGGAGTTGGCATGCGTCGGGATGTAACTGACTCTTGCTCTCCCTGTCCTGGGGACGCAAAGACCTCCATACTTTCGGGTGCATCTATAGCAGATGTTGGGGTTGAACCGGGACCAATAAGTTGTACTGTTGGCATCCCGAGACCTGGGTAAAAACTTTATCCACGAAGGTTCTGAATGAGCGTATTTCGCATAAAGAAACAGAACACACCCTCGCATGAGACGCCTGTAAAGTATGGGAGCGCGCCTTTGTAACTCCAGCCTACCGGGTAATGTTTTTTCGGTGGTTGTCACACCAGCACGAATGCAATTGTCCATAACACCCCAGATACGCATCAGCTTTAAGGGAGATGATCGATATTCAATCAATCTCCGGTGTATTATTGACTAGAATACCTTTTCATGTATTTCCTGCTCAGAGAAGCCGAAGTAGCGTTCGTTGTCGTGAACGATTTGTGCGATGGTCAACTAACATGGAGATCAGGCTGACGGCTTCTAAAGGGTCGAATAAACGAAAACCCACGTTATGCCTTTTCGTTAGCGCAAGGAGACTATTCCCCGACTCAAAAGGATAGGGTGGATGACCTGGATCATTGGCTTCAGGCTGTGTCGGTATGGTATCGCCCTTTTCTGCAGTATGGGTCTGGTGTAAACGGGCTCCATGTACAGTATTCTTGTCGACACCCTTGTAGAACAAGTTTTCATCGGCTGCTGCAAAGTTAGCAAGAACAGATTGTGATATGCACATGTATACGAACCCTTGGTTTTTTCATTCACAACAAAGCCTCCACCGACACTGGGGATGGTTGAGATGACAATCATGTGCGGAGGGACAACGTAGACTTTACCTGAAATACTCATTTGTGGCCAAGAGATCCCCGTGTTCGCCAAAACAGGAAAAACGCATACCGTTAGGGTGCGTTTTGAGAACCTGATCCCACCGCCATAACATATCCCTGTCCATGTCAAAGTGAATGGGTCGTTTGCCGCCAAGATGCAAAGTCTTATTGAGCAGGATTGCTTCGTAGCGCGAAGGGATAGTACCGCAATCGATCGTCTCGGGATCAGATCCTTCGAGGCCGAGAAGAATGGCCTGGGGTGTATGATGTCTAGGGTGATAATTCAATTTTACGATAAAGCTTTTAGATTCCACGTCATACCCTTTGCCTAGAAAGGGGAAGTCCAGAAATGTAAGTGGGGACAAATATGATACGGATCTAGGACCAACCGGTTGCCGCAAGTGAACCATAGCTAAGACGGGAGTCAGGATATCCATGCAAATATGTATCATATATAATACCCACAGAACTATTTTGATAGTCTTGACCTTATAACAAGTGTTCAATGGAGTTCTGGATGAAAATGAGTTTTCTACATACCTGATCGAGCAGACCTAATTCTTTGAGATCTGTGATGAATATTTTCCCAGCACGCATAGGTCCGACTGTGTGCGAGCTGCTCGGGCCAACTAGGAAACTAGATTAGTTTCGTCGCGTGGACAGTTTCAGAGGGACTCACCGCCAATACTGAAAAGGTCGAACGTTGAGATGACAGCATGACCTGGCTTGATCTCGACAGGCGGTTCAAATTCTCTAGCTTGACTAAGATAGTCTGTTGGAAAGCCGACTGGTGGAGAACGAGAAATACAACGAATGTGGTCGCCTCGGTAAGTCTTGGCAGTGTGGGCAGTCAGAGAGACTGGCGTGCGACGCACTGCACGGAGTGCGGAGAGGATCATGGTGATGGTCAAGAGAAGAGAAAGTGTCTAGCGGGTATTAATATTCAAAATTTATTGGCGCATGACGGTCAAGAATTGAGAGAGTGACCGTAGTCACATCCGAATATGGAAGGTGCAGTGGTCCGACACCGCACGCCGTGCACTGCACCGCTATACATATGACAAGCTTAGCCTGTGGTGGTGTGCTGCGATCTGAGGTCCAAGTACTGATAATCGAGAGCTTGGAGGCCGAGTCGTCTCGTAGTTTGGATATATTTTACTTATTTATTTAAGTAAATGATGTATCAGAGGTTACCACGGCTGTTACCCCCAATCAAATCGAAGGCTGGCGAGCGGACCGAGGTCGACGGTCGTCATCCTCCTCCTTTGCTACCACAACTTCCATTGCTTCACTTTTGCTACGATCTTTGCACGACAATTCAAGTCATACCAAACGACAGATTCTTTCCTCCCTTCGTGCCCCCCCCCTCGTTCGTCGACCTGGTTGCACACATACACCTCCCGACAGACTCTATCTCAGTTTCGCTCAACATTACCATCGCTCGCTGTAAGCCGCCATGAGCTCACCCCCAGGCTCTTCTTTCGAAGGTACCCATATACGCGAGCGCCATTCGTCATCCAACTCGACTTCCTCACGCCCACCTGCCTCATCCTCCTCCACTTCTCTGCCACCTTCATCCTTGACACCCTCTGCTACTAATCCAACTACCCATCCAATCTCCCTCGACGTCCTCCTCTCTCATCACGCCAATGCCCCAAATCCTCCTCTCGCTGCTCTTGACCAGGCGCTTTCCGAACGAAACATATTCTCCTCTCAGAATACTCAGCTCTGGAAACTGATCGAGAAGCAGCGCAGTGGTTACAACCAAGTCCTTAAGGAGCTCGAACGCATGCGTGCCGAGCGAGATGCCTATAAAACCCGTCTCCAGGCTGCTGGGCTCAGTGTTGAGCTCACTAAGAAGGACAAGGACAAACCCAGGTCATTACGACCATCCACATCCAACGCTGCCATATCCATTACTTCAGAAGCTGGTTCTCTCGATCCACGCCAGGCCATGTCTGGGCATCCGTCTGACACCCGTACGCACCCTCCCTCCCCTCCCTCTCTCCCATCTTATATAATCTTTCTTTTGCTGAAAATACAGCCCCAGGTTCCCGCAACGATGATCGTCCTGCTACACTTGTTCAGTCGCAAGAACTAAATGGCGATCTCCAGGCACCTTATCCTGGTGGGCCCTCCAACGAATCCCTATCACTTAGATCAGTGTCTCTTCCACACGGAAGCTCTGGTGCTCTGTCAAATTCATCACCCTCCTTACTTTTACCTCGCGTGAATGGAGCGGAAAAGGCACATGCCCGTGTACCCACCTCTGTCGCCAATGACTCAGGATCTCCGATACCACAAGGCAGGTCTTCGCAACAGAATGCCGTTCCATCGAGCTTTTCCATCGATTCTAACGGTACCTCTGGATATCCTTCAACTCAACATACTCCCGGGATTACACACGCACCTACTCCTTCGGCTTACCTGGCTCCAGTGTCCCCTGCGCCTGTGACCCACCCCATCTCTCTCACACCTCATTCGTCTTCCAGCCTCAGCTCTGGTTTGCTCAGCCCAATTCCCGAGAATTCGAAACCCATAAAGCGAGATTCGAGTGTTTCTCTTCCAGATGAGGCCAAACGATACATTTACAACATAGGCGAGATTCAACCACAGAATCCAGGGCTGACTGCAAGCGTGTCAACATTTGAACCAGACCAGACGCAAATGGAACGTGGCACCGATACTAGTAGCAACTCTACCAGCCAATCAGAATACGTTGGGACACCCGGCGGAGATGCGGGCGAGTTCCTCGATATGGACGACGGGGAAGGCGAGGATGAAGAAATTGAGCAGCAACAACAGCCCTTGTCGGTCATCAACAGGGATGGTAAACCTGCCGAGACGGATGGTTTCACTATGGCGCTTTCATCTGGTCCAATTCCGCTTTCACCCGGTTCCGTTCAAGTACACCGACCAAGTCATATCCAGAGTGCCTCATCGCAATCCATACCGAACCCGGGACTCCGATCTCCTCCACCTTCGGAAACGGTCGTGGGATTACAAACACGTTGGCAGTCCCAATCTGATGTTTCCATGTTATCGCAGTCGCAATCATCTCTGGAATCTACACCATTAACGCCTCAACCGGAATCACCCTTTATGGAATCTTATCTTTCGCCAACGAAATCTATGCATGGTACCTCAGCACACGATGGGCCCAATCCCACTTTTCGTGCACTCCCCCTGATCGCTGATGACCTCAAAACTACCCGTGCCATCGTTTCGCATTCTTCTATCAGACCAAACGATCGGGGTAAGGAAGTATTGTCCTTTGAGATCGAGGTGGATCCTGGGAAAGGCAAGGAACCCTGGAAAGTGGAGAAACTATACTCTGACGTACTGGCACTTGACCATCGGTTGAGAGCTGTTGTTGGGAAGGGTGTCTCAAAGAAGATTGCAGCCCTCCCGGAAGGTAAGCTGTGGAGGGACCACGCACCTGCAAAGTCAGATCAACGCAAAGTAAGCAAGACTGATAGATCCGACCCGTTTTTGAGACTGACATCATTTATTTAGGTTGCTCTTGAGGTATATCTGCAGTCGTTGATTGATCTTCCTGTCAAGAACAAGGACGAAGTAATTGCGTTCCTGACTTCGGACATTGTCCGTGATGCAAAGAAGCCTGTAATGCAAGTCGGCCACAAAGAAGGCTACCTCACCAAACGAGGTAAGAACTTTGGTGGGTGGAAGACCCGGTACTTCGTCTTACAAGGACCTGTTCTCGAATATTATGAAAGCGTGAGTATCTACGACATGAGCGTTGTTCTCCTATTAAATGCTAGAAACAGCGGGGTGGTGCCCACCTTGGTTCTATCGTTATAACGAATGCGCAAATAGGTCGCCAACAGCGAACAGCAGACAACGACGACGAGAAAAACTATCGGCACGCGTTTCTTATCATCGAAGCCAAGAAAGGACCTGGCGGTTCTAACCCGCGGCATGTCCTATGTGCCGAAAGCGATGCTGAGCGAGATAGTTGGGTGGACATACTCGTTCGTTACGTGACGGGAACCTTCAATGAAGATTCACTCACTTCGGTCTCGATTGGTCTGAGCCCTATTTCGGTCAACGTCCCTCAGACTTCAGGCCCTGGATCTGGCCAACCTCGCTCCAGCGTGAGCTCAAATCAAGATACCGTGACCACTCCAAATGTAAAACGCGGAATAAAGGTTTTGTCAAAAGATGATGTGTCACGACCTATAGTCATCCCTATATCTCAACTTACGCAAGACACCAGCAATCCCAAGTTTTCCCGATCAGCGCTTTTCACAGGTTCTGCTTCGATCGACGAGTCGTATTCCTCCAGCCCAACTAAGTCTGTGCACACTGTCAACACAGACCGGGATCAGCCCAGTCACGAGGAGTATGTAAAACGGCTTGTCGACCACACAGAACCTCCGTTGTCGAGTTCCCTGCCCACAACCTCACCCCTGGAAGTTGCTGGCCAGGGCTTAGTGGCGGTTAGATCAAGTTCGGAGCTGGGTCACTATGCAGACGTTGACCGACGAGGGACGAATTTTAAGCAAGAGCAAGGCACGCCTGAGTCTGGTCGGTCCCGGGAGGCTCGACGGGACAGGAAGTCATACCACCCTGGCTTAGCTGCAGTATTCGGCTCGCCCACCACCACCACATTCCCTGACCGTGCTTCTTCGCCGGATCTTGGCTCCCCACCATCACGAGGCGGCGATTTGAATGGGAAGGTAAAGATTTCGGGACCTCTAAGCGGCGCCCCCATCCCTGCAGGCTACAAGTTCGGTAACAAAGATGCACCAGCAGAAGGGATATCGTCAAGTGACAGACGAGAAAAAGCCAAGTCAAGGTCATTTTGGAACTTTGGGCGACCCACTGACAGGCCTCCGACATCCGCTCCTCGAGCCGTGTTTAGTGTACCCCTGGATGAATCCCTTGATGTTGCCGAGATCGCTCGTCTACCAGCAGTTGTCTTCCGGTGTATACAATATCTTGAAGCGAAAAAGGCCGACCAAGAGGAGGGTATTTACCGCCTAAGTGGGAGCTCTGCTGTGATTAAGGGTCTCAGGGACAGATTCAATGCTGGTGTGTTGAACCTCTCATTCTGGCGCTATGATGCGCTAACGATATGTAAAGAGGGCGACGTGGACCTCCTAGCATCTGATGAATACTGGGACCCCCACGCTATCGCTGGCTTACTGAAAAGTTTCCTTCGAGAACTACCTGCTAGTATTTTAACGCGCGACTTACATATGAGGTTCCTTTCTGTAATGGGTTCGTGTGTCTCCTTATCATCTCGCACGGAAGTGTGGTTGACACCACTTGTAGACTTTGTGGAGCCGCAAGAGCGCATCCGTGAATTATCACATCTCATCGCGTCGCTGCCGATCGCCAACTATAGCTTACTGCGCGCGTTAACAGCCCACCTGATTCTTATTGTGCAAAACTCATCCGTCAACAAAATGACCATGCGAAACGTTGGCATCGTCTTCAGTCCTACACTTGGCATACCCGCCGGTGTCTTCAGTTTGATGCTTGCAGAATTCAATCAGGTTTTCAATGTTGATGCTGCAAACGATATGCCCGAGGGCGACGCGGACAAGGACGGCGAGCTCAGTCGGCGAAATAGTCGACAGTACTCCGATGCAGCGGCGGACGAACTTCTCGGATTAGCGGGGAGAACGTTGCATGGTTCGTCGTCACTGTTTCTGTATAGGATTCCACTGACATCGGTCACTTTCTTAGCACCGGCAGAAGAAACTCCTTCTGAGGATAGTGACAGTCTTTCGATCCCATACGAGAGCGGGAACGAGACAACAGAAAACGATGTAGCAGGAGAGTCCGGTCACACACGCTCGAGCAACCCATCTCAAACCTCGGAACTTCTCGCACCTGTCCGCGCTGAGGAATCCACCATGCAATCCCGGTCGCATGCGGCCCATGTTGCTGCCAGTCGCGGACTTAACATTGCCGTCACTAAGAGGGGCAATCGACACAGCCGAATCATGGGGCTCCCGGTATCGCCACGACCGCCAGCAGCAAATGCGATCTCTTCCCCAATCCCCTCGCCCTTGCAAACTGCCAGACAAGCTTGACTAGGATCGCGTTCATTCTTCATGCTTTGCGCCGCGCCTGACGAAGTTGTCTGTTTCATGATTATCTGTACCATCAATTTTTTTCTTTTTCTTTTTTTCATCTATACCCTCCCTTTTTCACACCCCATGACATTTGGTATATATATCCGACTGGCTTGATGGCCACGGACGTTATGCACGGGACGTGAATATTTGCAGTTAAACCATTGAAAAACAAACGAGGGTTTCACCAAAAACTCGGAGAGTAATCTGAATGAGCTCACTGAGTATTCAAATAGCAGGACTATTGTATAATTACCAAGTTGAACCTTTGAAGTAACTGCAGACGCTCGCTTCCCCGGCGTGCCGCTTCGACTCATTACTTATGATCTATAACCCAATAAATTCACGTGGCTGTGCTGTAAACGCATAAATCGGAGAACAGTATGCGTGCTAGTAAACTCTGCCAAGTTGAACTCGCCGACTTCCCGACTTATTAACGAACAACAAGCCCATCCTTCGTCTTCGATTCATCTGTGGTCTCTGAGTCAGATCACACGATATGGAAGCGCAAGGCAACGTCAAACAGATACCATTATCGTTGTGAGTAGATCTACCAGGTCTTAACATCCGTGCAAGGCTGCTAGAACGAGGGCCTAGTTTCGTCTCTCTGTTGCGTGAAATAGCCAGAATCCCAGCTAGAACGACGTCGTCTCGAGCGCACAAGTCTAGCACATCCTCGAGTCCTTCTCCTCGTACTGTCGTCAGCAAGTGGATAGAAGCTTTGAAATTAACTTATTCTCCTCTTCCACGCGGCACTACTGCTTCAGTATTGCGATTACTTTTCCCAGAGGACGATTCCCAGAGGAAGTTCGGCCTACAGGAAACACTCCTCGCACGATATCTCAGTCAATGTTTGGACTCATCCACCGTCTTCACCGGTGGTGCGAAACACCTGAAAGCCTGGAATCTAGAGTCTGCTTCTGGCTGCCTTGGCGAGGAGCTCCTTAAATATGCCGTACCTGGAACAGAGGTGCCTCCTAGAGAGCGATGTCGACTATGGCCATTGTGTTGACGGGTTGATTTAGAACACTATCGGCCCCAAGAGCATTCAAGAGATTGATTTACTCCTGGATGAATTAGCATCTACGTCTCTTTTCTCCGATAAATCTTTTCATGAAACCAACGCGTCTACGTCCAATAATAAGCGTTCTAAATCATCGATATTACGCTCCCTCTATGATTCTCTCCCCGCTACCGACGCCGCCTTCCTCACTCAGATAATTCTCAAAGACTTGCGCCCTCTGCTTTATGCACCCCCCTCATCAGCGACCAGTCACGTCTTACTGACCTACAACACACGCAGTAAGCAAATACTGACAAGAGAGCAGTTCATGAAGGAATGGGACCCTTCTGGATCCATGGTCAAGATGTACAAAGTACGTGCAAAGCTAGATGAGGCTGCCATGGGTTTCGAAGCTGGGGGTACGCTCGTACCTGCTTATCCGCGCTGGGGCGTGCCAGTAGATGTCCCTAAGTCTGCAAAGGGCCGGAGCGCCCTGCACGCTCTCGAACTTTTAGATACGGGCGGCCAGATCTGGGCAGAGACGAAATATGACGGCGAACGGGCACAGATTCATGTTCGATTTTGCGAGGATGGGAAGGTAAACATTATGATATTCAGCAAAAGCAAACGGGACTCGACGTTGGATCGCATTGCTGTGCACCCGTACGTTTTCCGATCCTCAAAGCTGTAGTGAATTGAAATCAGGAGTAGAATCATCGAAGGGGCGTTGGCAGGCATTGGAAAGCAAGACATCATTCTAGATGCCGAGATGGTTGCGTTCTCAGAGGAGAGGAATGACATCGATGGTTGGTGCGAATATTTGGCTCAGTCATTTTGAATATTAAAAGTATGTGCTAGAGTTCTGGCGAATACGCGGCCTCGTTACGCGGACGGCCCAAGGGGTTCGAGCAACTATGAACTTGCCCAAAGGAGAATTAAACGAGTCCCAGTCCTTGTGAGCACTCTAAGTTTATTTATACGGGATGGTTCCTTCATGCATAGATAGGGATTCCTGTCCTTCTCTCGATTCGTCCGCTACAGAATCTCTGCATCTTGCTCTCGTATTTTTCGACATCCTTCTCCTTGGAAGCACCTCGTTTCTGAACGCCCCATACTTGATCCGGCGTTCCATACTTGAGAGCGTTGTACAAGAAATACCGGGCCGGGCCATGATCGCTGAACGCTCCGTGGTATCTAGTGACCCCGGACTATGTATAGAGAGCGCCGCAAAGATTCTTCGAGATATATGGGCACACCACATAGCGGAAAGCCAGGAGGGCTTGGTTCTCAAATCGGGGGAAAGCGTGTATGGAGACTGGAGGCTGCCTTGGGTCAAGGTATGTGACAAGCACATTGACATAATTGCAGAAAGGATCCTTATATTTTAACGGAAACAGTTGAAGAAGGACTATGTTCCTGGATATGGAGACACTGTTGATCTTGCCGTAATTGCTGGTTCTTGGGACAAGGATCGCGCGAGGGAACTCCGAGGTAAGCAATGTCCTGGTTAATCAGGGGTAACAGGTCTTAAAAGGCATCTTAGTATCTCCCTCGACCTTAACAACATTTTACGTTGGTGCATTAGGCAACTCTTCTCGATGTGAAACTAATGTAAGTTCTTCTTGGTTGATACACGTTCATCCAAGGAGGAAAACCCTTCGGTAGCCCATGGAAAAACCACATTTTGTTGTTTATTTCACCGCTTCCTACGGCTTGTCCCGGGAGCAGCTAGAAGAGTTCAACTTTTGGGTACGAGCCGACGCAGTTGAGCCATCGGTAAGGACGCTAGTTTATATGCCTTGGACCATCCGTGATACCCAAACCACACGAATTGCAGTCCTCTCGTGACGGACTTTCATATTCATATTCGATGCTCCAGACGCTCCCTCAGCCGATGATCCTTCTCCGGACCCCGATTCTAGTTGAGTTATGCGGTGCTGGGTTCACGAAGAGTCCACTTAGCAAGGTCGGTGTACGTCTTTCAATGACATTAACCCCCGGCCTAATTTAAGAAGTATTATGAATTACGCTTCCCCCGAATCACGAAGATCTTTCGATCGTCAGAACGTTCCTTCATGGAAAGTCTCACCCTTCGGGAACTACAAACAGTCGCGTACGAGTCCACTGGTCGTGAGATTCGAGATGCCAATACGTACAAGGATCTCGACGACTGGGCAAGTCATTTGTGGGGAAATGAACAGACCATGGGCCAAGAGCGGGATCAAAGTGAAAAAAGACGATTGGAGAAACATGCAAGTCTGAGAGAGGAGTGGAAATCAAAGTTCGAGAGCCTTGACATGCAACGGGTAAAGAGTAGAAAGAGGAAATGGGAAGACCTGGAAATGTCGCCGTGAGTCGTCCAACGAGTTGCGTACAATTGTTTTTTCTCTTTGGAATCCGGACTGGCACTTGTCGTGAAGTTGAGCATACCCACATCTAATCGTCGTTCGATCTACACCATCCATACAACGATTGAGCACTCTCCAGAGGTGTTCCTCTGTTCTGCATGCAACCCAAGGAATAAACCGGTATGGCGCACATGCGTTCCCAAGATGAGGGTCGCTTCGCAAATATATGTGGGATCATATTCCTTGTCATGTTGTTAATTATCCGTGTGGTGTTTCACCGCGACTGCCTGAGAGCTTCTTTCACCGTACTTCGTTCGCCCAAAAGAGCAAGAATCTGCCATCGTTGGTCTCGAACCTCTCGATTTTTTAGAAGGACGACATCCTCGTCATCCATCACCTCATTTTCACCAATGGCTAGCCTCATGGCTGCTGCGGATTGGTTTGGAAGCACAGCAGGAGAAAGCGTAAACAGTGAATCGAAGGAGGACGCGGTGAGAACTCGATTGTTTGAGCGCGGGGCGGAAGGGTTGATGGACGCTATTGCATGGGAAGTAGATGTTAGAGAAATAGCATGAGTAATGAGCTGTTTCAGCTTTGCCTGTCGCGCTTTTAGTGACATTCGGTCGAGTGTAGAAAACACGTACCTCAAAGGCGAGCATCATTAGCGATGCCACAGTACGAGACGGTGTGTTCAAATTGTGCTGAGCAGATATAAGACTGATCCTATCGGATATATGTTGCAAAGTTGGAGCTCTGGATATAGAGGCGAGATGAAGTGGCATGCGACTGCCCGCGGAATCTATAACGCAGGATGCAGATTAGCGAAGGGAGAAAAAAACTGGTAGCACTAAACATACCGCCGCGTTCTGAAAGAAGAACTACCCCTCTGTCCCGCGCAATCTCATCTGTGTCTTTGCGTGGTCGCGGGCGTTCTAGAGCACTCTGCAAGGCAAGGTTGCGGATCCTATCTCGTTCGCGTCTGCCCAAGGAGACGGTCCATCGCTTGAGTCTGGTTGATCGCAATGTACCATCCATATCATCGGGCCCTTGGTATGGAAGGATTCTACGGCGCTTGCGAGGGGGCTGCTTAGGGGCATCTGGAGGTGGCGTGGGGGGTCTTCTATGGACTGTGAAGTCAAACAGGGAGATGATCAGGGAGTTGTGTAGTTGGACTGCAACAGGCCTCAGCTATACAGCGACAGCGACAGAAGGAATGGACTACTAGCCCAAGTTCGGCGCGTCGAGAGCATGTCGAACGGAATCTTCGAACTCTTGCCTCGATATTCGAGCGGACACGAACTGGCTGAGGGCGTTGAAGTAGCCCGTTGCCTTTGGGCCCAACGCGACGTTCAGCTGGTTTTTGATGGTGGACGTCGACGAGAGCGACATGGCCAAGTGCTGAGGTACCGTGGGAAAAAGTGATGAGCTCGCTCCTGTGGCACTGAGCGCACTTGTTGTTCTTCCTCCGCGACGTCGTCCACATCGTCGATGCTTACATGGATCGTCCTGTGACCTCTAAGTCGCGGGGAATTTGTCGCTACTATACCACTCCCAGGGGATGCTTTGCTGGGGACGATTGCAAGTTTCTCCACGGTGCGGAGGAGAAACTGACACCCTATGACAAAGCGAAGGTGTGCAGGTACTATGCAAGCGGTGTGTTCAATCCCTCCGTTATCCATCATATCTCCTAACGTGGGCACAAGGCCATTGCACTCGTGGAGATCAGTGTTGGTTCCGACATGATCTTCCAAAGGTAGCTCCCGACGACGAGAGGATCCAATTCAACGCGGAATCATGTTGTATCTGCCTTGAAAAACCGACCACTTATGGCTTACTCAGTAGGTTACCACTAACCATGATTAGTAGTCAGGTATACTGAACTATGCACAGCGGACTGCAGTCATGTATTTTGTCTCGAGGTCAATTTGATAACAAATCGTTGCCCATTTAGTACTTCTCACCGCCTTGCCAGTGTATCCGTCAGTGGCGCGCTCCTGCAGGCAAGTCACCCGATGTGGTCTCTTCGGGCACGATCAAGTGTTGTCCCCTCTGTCGCACACCTTCTCGTTTCGTAACACCATCTGCGCACTTCTTCCCGAACAGTGGCTCTAGAAAGAAAGAAACGATAGATGCGTATAAAGCTAGCATGGCGAGGGTGCCTTGCAAGTAAGCTAATAACTCTTTTCTTGCCGCCGCCATGCAAACTTGATGATCTAGGTACTTTGAAGAGACATCGCGCACTGGGAAACCCTGTTGCCCTTTCGGAATAGATTGTTTCTACCAGCACGTCAATCCCGATGGTACACCACATGTGTTCCGCCATGGCGCAAAGCACTCCATGAATGTAGGACTCTATAATGTGATTATCCCATTAAATATGATCAATACCATTTTCTTAGGTCTACCGGAGACACCGTTTCAGGAATGCAAACGTTCATTCTGTTCGTTTTGATTCCGATGATCCCATCGAGTTCTTGCAATATATTTTCGAGAATCCGATTACCAATATTCATGCAACGCTTGATGTCATACGGGCCAGTCTTCCAGCGCTCATGGAGAGATTTGCATCCAATAATGAAACTGGGAGTCACGGGTCTGGCGAAGATGAGGATGATATCGATGATCTTATCCATTCTTTTGAAATGATGGTACGTAAACTATCATTCCCTCCCCCATTTTGTCACGAATCGCCTCGTAGATGTAACTCTAACTTTTCCCACCTATCACTATGCCACGTATCCCGAACATAGGAGGATGATTGGGCTGTGAGCGACGCGGCGGAAATCTCACCTTCAACTATTGCGGAGGGAGATAGCATACAGTTTATGCCAGTGGAACCACCCTCGGAACACACACCATCATCGACGCACGCACCGTTTGTGCCAGAAGCCCCCGCCGCTCCCCAGTCAACCGCTCCACTATCCAGCTATTCACCATCTTCTGAGCCTCAGTCTGCACCTCTTTCGTCCCGATTCAGTACGGTGATGAATACTCACGCTCGGGAGACGTTCATCATTGATATCTCGGATGACGACGAAGATGAGGAGGAAGAGGAAGAGGAAGGAGGAGGATCTGCTCGGCATACACTCGATGCCGGCCCAGATAACTCCATCGAATCTTCTGATTCCCCCGTTTTGGCAACAGCACCTGTCCCTCGGTTGTCTCTGGAGCAACAGCCAACTACCCCTCAGTCTGTTGGGCAGATTCATACGGATATGTCCCTTGGCCGTACTCAACGTGAACACGAAGTAGACCCACCTTTTTTGACGGATGGTCGTGGTCGTGTTGTCTGGAGCAGCACCCGCAATGCACCTGCACGGGGGCCACGACACTCGAGAACAGGATCGACTTCAGGAATCGCATGTCCATCACCCAGCTCGACTCTCCTTTCTGCAAGTGCTCGGGGGCATGCATGGGGTGGACAGGACACTCAAGGCATAGATGGAAAGGCATGTGGCGAGGGAGAGAGTGGTGATACGAACTAATTTGTACTAGAATGACGAAACTTCATGTTGTATAGTTTAGCTCGCATGGTACCTTTACATGGAGTCGATACGCACTCTCTTCTGCATAGTTTGAATGACGCATTGTCAACTGCTATTCGTACGCTGGCAGATTGTGGCACGAATATTTGAGTGGGCTAGCGTGGATGCCCCGGCCGGGCCATCAGTAACATTCGATGTCTACTCGTCGGGCTTGCCTACCAACAATTATATACTTCGCGCTACACATATAAAATTCAACGATCATCACCGATCACATCCATACATGTAACGTACAAAGAAGTTTTTGTGTACTAAATAAAATGTTGATAACAATAAAGAGGCTACCCTGGTCACTATATTACTAACGGTCGCGCCATTAAAATCAGTAGGAGAACGCGTTGCACCGGGAAGACGGAATAAACTGGCATCTTCAGAATTCAAATGGTAGGTAACTCATAGACATTCACGTCCCGTTCGCGGATCGCTCTTCTTGCGTTGAGCCTGTCCAATTTGTCCAGAACCCCCTTTCAAGGGTACGACTCGAAAGCATGATCATAGGACTTACACAGCCATCATGGAGCTCACGTAACCTACATCGTGTTAAGCCCATCGTACCATCTTGACACTGTGATCGCTGCAACTCACTTTGGCTGATCAGCATGCCAACTGAGGCTACCCAGTACCCATTGCCTTGCGCAGCAAACTTTACAATTTGTTAGCGGTCGTGTGGTTTACCTACTCTGTCAGACGTACCATGATGAAGGAGACTAGTGATATCACACTGGAAGAAGAAAAAAGATCATGAAGTGCACACAAAAAGGAAATGCTCGCCTACCCAGTGAAAACACCCATGTTAATGCAGACTACAGCTAAATCCTGGATCATGGTGCGTTGCCTACGGAAGCCAGATTTCCACATATATTTGAAGATGCCG